>JANHGB010052854.1:8083-18450 GCA_026283785.1 Coracopsis vasa
CCCCCCTTACCACCCCTTCCTTTTTATCCCTTAGAGGGTGATGTTTTCCTGACATCTGGGACACGGAGGGAAACGCCGAATCAATTTCTAGTGCAATCGAGGAGCCATTAGATTGCGGGAAGCGATTCCAACATGACACAATAGCGGCTAATCAGCGCTAGGGCCATAAAGGGATTTCTAGGTTGATGCCGTTTGACAGTCAGCCTGCTAATTTTGACTCATTTGCCAGTTGGCCGCCGTGCATTACAAGGATGCTTGGTTCCGTGCTCGTGCTATGCTCCTGGTCCAAGTCCTTGCAGTGTGATGGACAGCTTTCTGCTGATCTCAGTGAGCTCTGGAGCTGTCGTTACAGAAGTCTCCTGCTTTGCGTAGAGTACTCGTTATTCTCCACACGTCATCTGAGAAGAGAAAAAGCGTCCTTCTTTGCTATAACTGGGGCACAAAGAAAGTCTAGGTTGGTGTGGCAATAAAGGGCCAGTCATTTCCCAGTTCCCTTTGGAATCTTATAGAAACGCTGAGCATCCTTGCTTGCTTGACGTGGGCAAAGTAAGGCAAGATTTAAAATCAAAGGCTGGGGATTAAACATGAGTGTAATGAGGACAGTTTTCAGAGCCAGCTGGGGGAATTCTGTCAGTGTTCTAAAACCTGTGTTTCTGTTACAGGATCTGTTGCAAAATGTGAAAATGAAGGGGAAATTCTGCAGATACCGTTTATCACAGACAACCCCTGTATAATGTGTGTTTGCCTGGTAAGTTTGGATTTCAGATAGGAAGAACATTCAGGCCTGTGCTATGAGTAGCTGCATGGAGAAGGGAATATTTCACATAATCAAATCTTGGGTACCTCTGTTGCCTTCATGTAACACAAGGTTATCTCAGAGCTGAGCTAATGGAAAGTAATCCCATCCATGATCTGGCAATCATTTCTTTGACTTTAAAACTCTGGGGCTCAAAGTTGTACGTGACTTTAATCTGACATTGTGAAACCACATTTGCTATGTGAATTTGGGCCAAGGGGGGAAGAACAAGTCAGGGGTGCACACAAAAGTCTTTGCATGTAGTTCAGCAAAGGGAGTGAAAGGTAAGGCTTGGAAATGCCGCTGCTTTGAGCTCCCACGTGCTTAGTGTCACACGGTGGTGGCTGAGGACCTGCACCAGGGTGCAAGGTGAAGGCTGCAATGTGACTCTACACGCTGTAGTAAGATGATGATGAAACCACAAGCGATGCTTTCACTGGGGGGCTTTGTTCGAAGGATGACGCTGCCTGCTGTGCTGGGAATGCAGTGGTTAATAACGTCACTAGCTGATACACATTTTAGGGAGAAACATTCCCTTTCCTTATAAACTCCGCTTCGGAGTTAAGTATTTTTGGGAGTAATTCAGCTGGACAAGCTGAGGCTTAGGAGATATTGAAAAACAGTTGTTCTAAATAAAACTCCCTACAATGTATTTAAAAGAAAGCCATAAAACCTTAATTTGCTGTTGAATGCAAAGGAAAGTATAGACCAGAAAGCACTACGTTTTACATTTTGGAAGTTATAGAGTAGCTGAATGTACAGAATGTGCTCTACTTTAGGACTGAAATACCAACACACCCTCTCCCACCTTCTATTATTGCTGTTAATATTACTAGCATTAGCCAGCATTATCATGTCTGTAAAAGACTTAAAGAATTCTTTCATACTGCCTTTCAGAAGGCAATTTTGGCAACTGTAGGCCTCTGATCTTGAGCCCATCAAGGCTGATGTATATCGATGCATTGACTTCTATAGATTTTAAGTGAGACTCGGTGATAACTTTTTAGCTAATAGTAATAAAGAATAAATTATCAATTCTTCTGAGTAGAGGAAGGGGAGGAGGAGGATGGGATGTGGTGAATAAAGAAATCAAAGGGAAAACAAAAAAAGAGACAAAGCTGTGTTTTATCATGGATCACCTTCCCAAGTATGTCTGCCACCACTCTTGCTAATGGAAGCTGGTGTTAACCAGTGAGGAAGCAATTTATCTGTGAAGGAGCAGAAGTTCAGCCTTGGGCATCAGGGCAATAATGCATCAGGGTAAAATACTTGTGTTTATAGATCTCTCTAGACCTTGGCTTTATGAAATCAATGAGCACCCTTTTAATGCATGAACATGAAGAACTGCAAAAAGCATTGGATATAAGAACTCTAAATCTCTGTGGTTTCTATGGCTTGCTTTAGTGAAATGGCAGCTGAGGGCATTTAGCTCCTCTCTGTGCAAGGAGGACACTATGTCTTATTAGGAGTTCAGATGCCTAATGAGTTTCTGCAGTTACCTGCACTGGATACGCTCTCTTTTATTTTTGCCAAAGGATGTATGTGATCTCTGTTTCTTGAGTTGGAAGCTGGGAGACCTGGTAGAGGAGAAGGAAACCAGTCTGGAGATACTGACTTTAACGCTGTGCAGCATCCAAAGCAATTGGACAGCCCCTTGCTGATATCTTTGTTCAGGCCTGCCACAATGGAGAAGATCAATTTTAAGAGGTCTGGGGAGAGCAGAAACAAAAGAAACGATGATTTGTGATCATCAAGAGAACCAGGTTTCCTTACATCCAACTGGAAATATTGATTGTTTAATAGCAATTCAGTGAGGAACTTCCTCTGGAAGACTGATCATACTCTTCAAGTGCATACCTCACGGATGTTTGTATTGTAAGAAAGGAGCAACTAGAGTGATTAATCAGCTGTTCCAGGAAGGAAGCAATTGCTGTCCAGGAGAGGACAGAACATTCAACAGAGGGCACTTGTGTTAAAAACACCAGTAAAGTGAGAAACTGAAGTACGGTATTCGGTTATAGCAGGTCTTCCCCTAGCAGTGATTCATTTCCATGGGTGCAAGCTGCCATAAATAACTGGACAAGTTACAGAAATCTGAATGGCTCTGGGAAGAAGAGGAATATCTAAAGAACTCCTTTCCAAGACTTTCCCTATCTCACAAATGAGAGGAGACAGAACTGAAATGTGGGAACTGAATCATCAAGTGTTTGACAGAACTGACGCTGCAGGTTGTGTGGTGCATGGGGATGCATCCCAGCAAGGGAAAAGAGGGAGGCAGCATAAGCAAAACGATCTCCAGCTTTCTCTTCACAGACTAAATCACTTCGGAGGGCAAAGCAACAGGTAGTTAGCTCTACGTAAGCTCTTAGTTAGCTTCTAGCTCTTGTTTTAGAGGTACTGTTGATCATGAGTACAGAAAGGACACTGGTGTGGATCTCCTAGAGACAGGCAAGTCTAACTACCAAACAAGATGAGTTCTTTCTTGAACATCTGCTGTTGCATGTGGGAAGAGGAGTTGTGCTGCTAGGGGAGTTCAGGCTGGGGGGCATGTGCTGGAGATTTTGTGAGTGGTGCATAGTCATCTGCTTCTAAAGTACAGGTAATGCTTTTTTGATAAAAAAGCACTGCACCCACCATGAGATAGCTCTGCTTGGACTTCCCTATTTGTGAAAATGGAATGTGGTGGAGTGTGCAGAACAGCACTGATGCTTGCCCTTAATGTAAGGAAATAGGTAAGACTCAGTGAGTGTGTGTGTTTGTAAATGTGCATTGTAGCTCCATGTACAAGAACAACCAGCTGAACAAGCCACTGCGGCTCAGATGTAGAGTTCCCTAATTTGTAATTTATATGTCTCTACTTTATGGTCTTAATAATGCCCTTAAAAATAGTAACTTTTAACATCTGTAAGACAATGGTTTCTGTGTGAGCCTTTACAATTACAACACTTTAGCGATGGTGTATTGCTGTCCAACTAATCATCTCTAAGCACTTAATAAACACGGGATGGATTTGATCTCCAAAGAACTGGTCATTAATTACAGCTGACTGCAAGAAGTGGCCACTTTCATTTTATTTTTAGAGAGAAACATCAAAGTCAGAGAAAGATTGTGGTTTATCCACAAGGAATTTCTTGTGGGAGTGTGATGAAAGCTCAGGTCTCCTAACTCCTGGTCTAATGGATTGACTACAAAGCCATCCCTTCTCACTTCATGCACTTTCACTTTACAAGTGGATGTGGGTAGTATAATCACAGTATGAATACACTCATGTTCTTTTTCTGTCTCTCTGACAATGGGCAGGCTGCACAGATGCCAGGTTTTTGGTGTGTTGGCTCTCCTGAGCTTGTTCTGAGGCATGGATGGACAAAGGCAGATTAAAGCTGACTTCATGATCCAGAGTTTTTGAGAACTATGATTTATGACTTGCCATTGCTATCTGCTTAGTGCTGTTAGAGCTAGTGTGCTTTGGTCTTCTGCCCACTTCCACTTTGCATGTCTGTGGTTCTGCATCTCCGAGGAGACATGCTATCTCTGGAAAGCCACCATGGCACCTGGCTTTCCATAGGGTTTGGGATACTGGAATAGGACAAAGCAGGCAATTAAGATTTTTAGATTAGGTATTAGAAACAATGTCTTCCCCGAAAGGGTGCTCAGGCATCGGAACAGGCTGCCCAGAACAGTGCTGGAGTCACCGTCCCTGGAAGTGTTCACACACTGTGTAGATGAGGCCCTCAGTGACATGGGTTAGTGGTGGGCTTGGCAGTGCTGGGGTAATGGTTGGACTTGATATTCTTAAAGGTCTCTTCCAACCCAGTTGATTTTATGGTTCTATGATTTTGAGAGTACCTGCTTTCTCGTGCATTCACTTTATGTGCTGTTCAACAAAGAACCTGTCGAAAGCATTGGCATCTTTAGTATTCAGATCTAATAGGTAAAACAGATATACAGAGGTTGCACTAGAAAATGTTTTTTCTTGAAGCTAGGTCACATAAAAGTGCAGGACAGCCTATTTGTGAGGGCCATGGCTAAGCATCCCGTTGCAGCTGTGTTTATAGCTGCAGACTTCTCTGATGAAAGAATGGAAAATGATGCAAGCTGCAGCAAGCTCTGTATCAGAGGAAGATGAACAAGTGAAAGGAAACGCTGGATGTGATGGGCAGTAACAAGGACTAAATCAAACAACTCTGTGAATTAAAAATACTGTTGTCAAAAAGAGGGAAAATATTATTTCAGATAATGATGTGGCCCTTGACAATACAAAGAAAATATGTCAGAGAACATGTGATTGTAAAATTATTTTATGCTTAGTGGTCAATGGTAAGAAAATCTCATGTCCTGCTGGCTTCTGAAAAATCAAAGTAGTCCAAATGTGGGTTATGAAATTGACTTGAAAAAGTTTGGGTTTTAAAGAACTTGCCTGAATTGGCATTGATTATAGGTAAAAATACATAATCCTGATGGTATTCATAATGGAATTATATTGATTCTGTTTGAGAAATGGATTCTTTTATTCTGGCTATTAAATGCTTTAAGATGCAAGCGATTGTAACTACACTACTTAATGCAAAAATTATCTTCTAAAAATGCTCTCCTACATCTCTAAGCTCCCCATGGCCTGACAGTGTGTGCTTGCAGCCTAGAAGCCACCCGTGTCCTGGGCTGCATCCCCAGAGCGTGAGCATCAGGTCAAGGGAGGGGATTCTCCCCCTCTACTGCGCTCTGGGGAGATCCCCCCTGCAGTCCTGATCCAGCTCTGAGGCAACAGTGCAAGAGGGGCGTGGAGGTGCTGAAGCGAGTCCAGAGGAGGCCATGGAGATGCTGCGAGGGCTGGAGCAGCTCTGCTCTAGAGCCAGGCTGAGAGTGCTGGGCTGGTTCAGCCTGGAGAAGAGAAGGCTCCTTAAGGGGAGACCTTAGAGCAGCTCCAGTGCCTGAAGGGGCTACTAGAAACCTGGAGAGGGGCTTTTGAATCAATTTTATTGTATATGCATATAGTAACTAATGAACTAATTAGTACTGGCATAGCAATTCTACTTGGGGAATTTAGTTTGCCATGTAATTGTTGTAGTCTTATGGTGGAGGGTGTTGTGTGTTTTGGGATTTTGTTAATTTTGGTTTTCTTTTGACTAGTACATCTAAGCTGATCAGTCCTGGCCACTAATAGTTGCTTCACACGAGAGCTGCTGTATTTGCAAAGGAATGGATCTAGGAGGTGGATAAGGAAGAGTGCAAACAAGTTAGTTAAGTATGAGTTCACAAACCTGGGCTTGCCTGTGCCCAGCAGAGGTCTTGTATGCAGATAGGGACTAGTGTTTATTGAAGTAGGAGGTAAGATCTAATAATCAAGTAAAGGACTGGCACTGATGACACTCTGGTGATGTGCTTGATGGTGAGAAAGAAAACTGAGGCAGACTTCTTACATGTGTTACCTTATAGGAAGAGGAACAAAAGCTCTTGCTGGTGGTGCTAGAAATGCTGAGTTCAAAGGTAAAGCCATTACCTAAAAAGAAGAAATTCATAGAGAAGTTTTTGTTTCTATTGATTTAAGATCACTGAAGGAAGAAATGTATTAATGGCTTGGACACGTGATGCTTGTTTTGAGTGTTACTGGTGGTGAACACAGTTGAGTTGATGCATGTCTGCTGATGAAATGCGAACTATGAAATGTGTTAGTAGCACTGTTACTGGTGGATTGACAGCAGCAGGAACACTAAAGTTTTCCTTCAACATAAGTGACATGTGAGACTACTGCAACTGTAATAATGTAGTGTTGTTTCTTTTCTTGTGTTAATAATGCTTTCATACCCTGCAAGAGTGTATATTCTGACAGTGCACTGTGCATTGGGTCATAGTGGATTGTTTCTCTGGAACTGTAGTAAACCTGATGTTAACTTCGCAATTTTATTTGCCCTTTCTTTTTTCTTTTGACTTATTTTGAAGCCTGTGCCATCCAGGACCTTGCCCTTCCTGCCCAGCCTTTGTGACAAAAACATGTGAATGTGGACAAACAAGGTGAGAATGCTTCTGTTATAAACCCAGTTTATATAACAATAATTTCATAAAAGTTTATGTGATAAGATTTTTCCTTCATATAGTTTATGACAAGTTTACAGAACAAAGTTTATTCCAAGCTGTAACTTTTATTTGTGCACTAAAATAATTTGGCGAATTTTATATTTAAAAACTGAAATAAATTTTAGTGTTTTAAGAAAAATAAAATAATTAAGTTATCCATGTTAACCTCAGTTTATGGTACCTCTAGCTGAATTGTCCAAGCAGTCTCAGAGTTGATTTGGTTTTAAAATCCCATTCTAGTGTTTATTCTATTTTTTAGAAGACACAGAAGTGGGAAAAGGTTCCCACCTTTTCTGTCTGAATGGAATGTAATGTTGAGCTATTCCTTTCCAGAAATAATAATTCCAAAACTAATGTGTACATTTCTGGGAAGCTGTACCACTAACGAGCAAGATGTCTGTAATATATTACAGAACTCATTGTGTGTCATTGCCAACAGCAAGACTGTACTGCCCGTACTACCTGTGATCTCTCATATTCAGCTCAGAGTCTTCCGAGTCCCTATTTTACTTACCTAGGACTGATTGTGTGTAATAAAATGCTTGCCTGGGCTCATTTCTGCATCCAAATCAAACCAAACCTGATTTCAGTGTTAGCATTCTTGCTCTAGAGAGAAAGGTTTTCAGACTTCTACACTTAGATCTGAAAGCTTGAATGTAATGTTAAGGGATCTTAATTCTTCAAAAGGAGATACAGCTATGTCAGGGGCAGTGCGTGTACTTGAGAGCAACTGTGTCTTCAGTAGAAAAATGGTTTGTTTGTAGAGAGGCTGAGAGAGTTGGGGTTGTTTGTCCTAGAGAAGACTCCAGGGAGACCTTGTTGTGGCCTTTTGGTACTTAAAAAGGGCTTTTAAGAGAGATGTGGAGGACTTTTTAGCAGGGCCTGTTGCGACAAGACAAGGGGTGATGGTTTTAAACTAAAAGAGGCAGATTCAGGCTGGACATGAGGAAGAAATTCTTTACAATGATGGTGGTAAAACACTGGCACAGGTTGCCCAGGGAGGTGGTGGATGCCCCATCCCTGGAGACATTCAGGCCAGGCTGGATGTGGTTCTGTGCAACCTGATCTGATTGAAGATGTTCCTGATCATTGCAGGGGGTTGGACTGGATGAGCTTTGAAGGTCCCTTCCAACCCAAACCATTCAATGATTACTTACTTTATGCAGTAAGGTCACCATTCTTTTATTCTAGTTAATACTTGGATTTAGAAATTTAATAGATGCAACCAGCTTTCATTTAGTGTTTTTTTCCCAGGTGCCAGCTGCTTTCACCAGATTGCTGATTTTTTTGTAATACTGCATTTGAACTTGCTTCTAAATAGCATTTTATCTGTACCTTATTAGCATCCAAGATGTATGATACAGCATCTCTGAATTTAAGATGCTTTAAAGATACATTCAAAATAGTAACTTTTACAGCCATTGTATGAGGTCAGCCAAAATCAAAAGATGTTTTCCTTTTTAATAAATGTTCTCTAGGTATTAAAGTAGCTGACAGATTATGGTGTCATTTCTCTACAGTCATTCAGTTCGCTGTGGCCAATCAACAAAAATCCATTGCTCTAATGTATGTGGAAATACTTTAAACTGTGGTAAGCACAGCTGTACTCAAGTGTGCCATGCTGGAAAATGTTCACCTTGCCAATTAACAGTACAGCAAGGTAAGTATTGGCATGCCTTGTGTATATCCATTTTATGCTATGAAAACAAGAGCGTGGAAATAGAACCCCAAACAAGCCAGTACCAAGAAGCAGGTGCTTTATTCTTACCTAACAAACCCAAAATCTACTGCTGGAATATTTAGAAAACACATAATGTGTCAGCATCAGTATGTATTTAAAGAAGGATATAAACATGACTGGAAAGAATCCAGCAAAGATGATGAGGCTGTTGGAGCGTGTGCCCTATTGGGACAGACTGCTGGTACTGGACTTTGTCAGCTTGCAAAGGCTGAATAGTGGCTCTCCAGTAGGTGATAGGAGCTAATCAGGAAGACAAAAACAGGCTCTGTATGGAGGGAGAGTGAGAGACAAGGAGTCTAAGTGGAAACATTATAATGAGCTGTAAGGAAAAACTCTTTTCTTGGAAACTTGGAGGTTTTCAAGACCCAGCTGAATAAAACACTGAGTAATATGCTCTGATCTTGTTGCTGACTCTGCTTTCAGCAAGGGCTTGCACTAGCTGGTCCCCTGAGAGCCCTTCAGACCTGAATTGTCCTATGAGCCTGCTTAATCTTTTACTAAAATTGTGAAGACTTGATTAAACAGTACATGGAAGAAGAATACTGCTTTAATAAGTAAGCTTTTTCGTGCAGGTAGTACTTCCCCTTTAGTTTTTATCTCCTTATCAAAACAAATAAAACATGAATTCCTGCTTCTGTAGGACTGAGAAACCTCTATTGCTGAGATAAATCTCAAGAACGCCAACTTAATTATCTTCCTAAAAACTGACTGTAATCATTTTTCACAGTGACCTTTTTATATTCGCTGTACTGCTGGAGGTGTTCTGTCACTGATATTCTCTTTTTCATTTTCTGTGAAATAACATCTTTTTTCAGTGTGTTACTGTGGAAACAACTTTAAGGATGTATTGTGTGGGACGAAGGAAGAGTTCTCTGATGGATTTGGGAATTTCTCGTGTCAGAATATATGTGGCAAGTAAGGTCACTATAATTTAGGCTTTTGGAAAGAAAAGGTTATTTTACTCACACTGTGTGATCATGATACCCTCAGATAACCTGCCTTTTCTTCTTTCTTTTCCCCAGAAAACTGAATTGTGGGAGGCACAATTGCACGCAAGTGTGCCATCCTCAGCCTTGCCAGCTCTGTCCACGGCTTCCACAAGTAGTGTATCGCTGTCCCTGTGGTCAAACTCCTCTCAGCAAGTTACTGGAACTAGGATGTGTTGAACGTAAAGTCTGCACAGACCCTATCCCCTCATGTGGAAAAACATGTGGCAAACCTCTTCCTTGTGGTAGCTATGGTAATGAGAGCTTTATGCTTCAGAATATTCAAATTATCTCATCATCTAAAAAAGGAAGGAAAAAAAGTGGTCCTTAACTGTTTCATTTGGTACTGGACTTTGATATTTGATCAGGGATTTTGGGGTTTAACCAAACTGAGGGTAAAAGCCACTTCAGAGCCTGCAGTCTGCCTGTTCATAATGATCAGGAAATAGATTTGTCTAGAAAGCACTAACACTAGCTAGCCTTTTAAATTGTGTTTACAAGTACCTTTCCTATGTTGGTAGAAGAATAAAGCTGTAGGAATTTCCAGAGAGTAGTATGTACTAATGTCTTTTAAAAGCTCACCTAGATCTTTTGACAGACATGTGGAGACTGGTAGAGATAAATGACTTTGTTTAGATGCCTCCAGTAAATGCTCATTTCCTGCAGCTGTAGGAGCATTAAGGACTAAAAAGTAGCGTTGGAAAGTTTGAGAAAGTTATATGCGGAAGCAGTGTGACACTTCAATGGGTGCATTAGGTAACTCAAGTGTACT
>JANHGB010052854.1:18550-31680 GCA_026283785.1 Coracopsis vasa
GAAGGTGAGATGAGCTCAGCAGTGACAACGATGACCAGTGTTGGTGGTGGTGAGAGCCATGTCATTTCATGCCCGTTTGTCATCATGGACCACGAACACCTTGCCAGAAGCAAGCAGAGATCCAAGAACAACCTACCCGTTGGCCAGTGGTATGTGTAGTTTTGAAATGAATGTACCAAAAATGCCAGCTGAAAGGGACAGGTGAGAAGCCAGGAACTACAAGGAAATAGATGAGTATACTTCAGCTAACAGTGGCCTTCACTTTGCAAGAGCTTGATCATTTACTGTACTTGTACCAGAGCTGATTCATTCTGTGTTCTTTCAAGAGAATGAAGGGGTTTATTTTCGGTGTGTTCTTTGTGGGGAGAAGGGGATTCTTCTATTTTTTTAGGTTCTTTTCTTCCCCAAATAGTTGAGAACAAAGTGAGTTGTGTCAAGGAGCTGCTGATAAAAGCCAGTAGTGATCTTGACAAACCACATCTAACCCAGCACCATTTCCCCCACCTTGCTTCCTCTCCCCTTCCCTCATGCCTGTGCCTCAGTCTTGCCAACTGCACCTGAGGAGTGGTAATCATATGTCTCAACCTTTTATCACCTAAATCCAGAACAGAAGGAAATGAATGTGAGCCAGAAAGTGTAACCAAGTGTTGGAAACCTGAGGAAAGTTTGGAGACAGGAGCTCAGGAAACTAGAAATCAGAGCTTTGCTTGGCGTAAGCTTTATTCGGCATGAAACATCATTCTGTAGTTTAAATTTCCGCCTTTAAATCCAAACGTGCAATGTTGAATTTGACCTTTGCTCATAAAAAAAAATACATTAAATTCATTGTTATAAGACCTAGTGTTCTACCTAGTTTGAGCTGACAGAGTAGTGAAACCAAGTGCAAGCAAACTGAAAAACCCAGCAGAAATAACCTCAACTCTTGGTCCTCCCTGCATATCCCCCTTAGCCCCCCCGAAAAAACCCAAAACCCCAGACCAAACAAAACACAAAACCTCATTGCAAACTAAAGCAAGAAAGCTACTAGATTTGTTGGGGTGTTTTTTACCTATAGCGTAGTTAATTCCTGTGGCACAATACACAAGTTGGAAGCGCAAAGCTAGCCTGAGAGCAAGTGTTTGACACATGTTCAGTGAAGATGGCAGTGTTTTAGTACAGCAGGATTCAATTGTTGTTGCGTCAAGGTATAATGTGGCCCAGATGACTTTTAGTGGAGAAGTGCATATTAAAAAAGAAAATAAAAATCATCAAACAATTCTTTCATACCTATTTTATTTAATTTCAATAGTTTACATACATCAACTACAGAATCTACCAAGGCTGCATCTTCTTTCAATTTAAGTATTTTTGGTCTTTATTACTTTATAGTATAATCAGCTTTCTCTTCACCCACAAAAATAACAAACAAAGAGACACAAAAGCCTATGATACAGTAGTGTACTGGTAGTTTTCACCCCCCTATTACTGCAAAAGAGAATGTTGTTTTGATCTATGAGTGAAGGGTTCCTGGAACACAAACATGCTCCAACATGATAAAAGCTTTATTAGTTTTTATCTCATTTTAAAAAGATACAGATGTATATGCCATCTCTTAAATAAAAAATGAGAAAACCCAACACCCCAAAAAACAAACCCTGAAAACAAAACCATAAGTCCATGTCTGGTGCAGCTGGGTGTCCAATATGTTCTTTGTTGTGGAGACCAAAGAACAATGTTTGTGTGTGTATGTATATATCGAGATGGTTTTGTAAGTGGTAAGTGAACTGAATCAAGAGCCCAGAGCTGGTTAATTACCTGTTATGGAAATGACTGCTTTGATAGGCTTCCCTGAAAAATGATTCAGGTAGGTTCAGTTGTTCTTGATTCATGTAAGACCTGTAAGACAAGACTTTGGCCCCTCTGAGGATGAAATGCAAATTATTTATGGTAGGTGATGGTTACTCTAGCTTGAATCCTCTGAGTTTTCAATAACAGTGTTGAGGCAATGTTCAAGTCAGTTTACTCCCATATAAAGATATAGCCACCTTGCCCAAGTTGTACCATGTGCAACATCTCATCTAATTTTCTCCTCTGAGAAATGATTATGGATAGTGTAGCTGTATGTTGTGTATGTGCCATCTGTGGACCTTTTAAACTCCACTTTCTGCACTTTGCTTCACAACCCAGAGCTGCCTCAGAGTGTGGCACATCCCTATGCAGGTATGTTTGCCTTCAGTTTGCTGTTCTTTAGCGTGACATTTAGTTGATTATTAACACTGTGCACAGTCATATGTGACAGCTTATGATGAAGCCTTTCTGGAAATATGCAGGCTAGAAGAAGCTATTTAATGTTTTTCTCAGACCACATGGGATAGTGAAGAGTTCACTAGTTGCACATATTCTAACTTAGACTCAGCTGCGTTAAGCAAACATACATATGCACACAGTGCTGAACTGATTATAGGTCTTGGCAAAGCCCTCTTGCAAAAGATCTGGTGATATGTCACTGTAATGATGATGAAGATCCAATCCATCAAGTATGGAAATGAGGTTCTTTTTGGCATAATTAAAGAATCAGAGAACTCAAATACAAAATAACATATTTAAAATGTATAAATAATATGTGGAAAAAATATGGAGGGCACAAAAATGCCATAAACTAAATGGAAAAATGTAATATAAGTTGCAAATGTCTTTGGAATGTGTCTACAATAAATGCAAAATGGATCAGTGTGAGTTAAGGCACTTTTTTTATTGCCAATAAGAAAAACATTATTAAAGAGCTGGTCCAATATCAAAATGGCATTTTAAAAGCATACGGTTACCTGTATATAGTTTTTATTAGCTTTCAAGTTTCTTCCATTGAGTTGTTAATGGTCTTTTTAAGAATTATGGTCCTGTAATTGAATGGCTCACAGTGTCAGTACTTCTGCTGTTCTGCTTTGTGCTGCCATATAAAAATAGATATTTTTTCCCCACTAAATATCTGGTTTATTTCCCCATCATGTTTTAATAGAAATTTTTGAGGGAAGAAAAATATTAAGCCACAACCAAAAAATCAAATGAAAATGCAACTGTTTTATATTGAGCTTATGGTCAAATAAAAGGCCATTGTGAAGAAAAAACAATATTGTATAAAAGCTTTTACCTGTAATACTACTATTAAAATGACTGTCATACCAGTACTTGCTCATATTGTACCTAATAACTACTGTAATTACTTCCTCTGAGGCCTCTTGGCCTCTTCATCTTATGCATTTAGCTGCAGCTAAAGAATTCCTTGTCTGACCATTTGTCCGATTGAGTTCTGTGCAGCATTTTGCATCCAGCTGAATCAGGTGCTGAGATCTGGGTCCAAGTACAGTGTGGACCCCATCCCCTGTCATCCCTAGGAGCGGACCTTGTGTTCTAAGACCTGGATTTCGTATATTTTTTGTCTGTTTTTTCCATTTATTTATTTATTAGACTTTATTCCTGCCTCTTTTCCCCCACTCTCTCTGTCCCATTTTCCCTCTGTGTCTGGAGTCTGGATAGTGGGTGTGCTCTAGTGTGTCTGCTCTAGATAATGGTCCAAGATGGGCTGTTTAAATAGGAGTGTGTACTGTCACCTCACTGAAAAAGTCACATCTTCGTGCATCATCTGTGATTTGCATCCTTTTAACTTGTTTCCTCTTCCATTCTACACATCCTGGCTGTAGATTTAATTTTCTGTATTGTATCTTAGTTTTTTCGGAGAGGGAAGCATTGTACGTTTGTGCTGTAAAGTGCCATGGCAGGAGGCAGTACTGTGTTGCATTAGAGTTGGAGATCTATTTGTTCTTGTGAGCACAAAGGATGGAAATGTCATAAAAAAGTCATTTGGAAAAATGATGTGAAAGATTTGATATTTTACCTGGCAAATTGAGGCCCCAGTTTTTCTGGGTCCCTGTTTTAAGTAAACCTTTCCACAAAGCTTCAATGTTGAAGATTGAATTAGGTCTTGTCTTTAACTTTGCCTTAGAGCTATGCTTACATGGTTACACTGCCTTTTGCTCCGGAGCAGGTCTAGTTCATGCAGGGCATCTGCAGTTGGTCACATTAGTGACATGGTTTAGTGGTGGACTTGGCAGTCCTGGGGTAACAGTTGAACTTGATGATCTTAAAGGTCGTTCCCAATCTGGTTGATTCTTTGATTCTGTGGCAGCAGTGCTGCCTTGTGAATGTATAAACCCCAACAACTTACAGTGTTGAACCTTCCTGTGAATCATATATTTAGTGCAAATTCCTCACCCATGTAGATGCTTCCATTTCAATTTTAAATGTCTCTTGTGCCGAGTACTGTATTGGTTTTAATAACCACAGTGGTGCCAGACTTTGGAAGTTGAAGACTAACATTTCTACTTCACCCAGGTATTGCTGAGCCCTGGGCTGGTAAGGTGCTCAATATAACCCCAGCCTCTCCTGTTGGCTGCAGGGGCAGCTGCCCCTTCCAGCCATGGATGGCTCACCTCCTCTTTTGTAGCTAAAGGTCTTGCTTGAGGCATGGAAGCAACAGCTCCACACTCTTCCTTGCACAGGGGTCTGCAAGCCAATGTGTCAGAGTGCCATGGCCAGGAAGATCAGATTTCTGACAGCTAAAAGTTGTGTGGTTTGGGTTTTGTTTTCTTGGTGGGTTTCTTTCTTTGTTTGTTTTGTTTTTAGCTGTTCCTGACATCTTTACATTCAATTATATTAGGTGGCTTCAGCGGGAACTGTATCTTCCTAAGGTCTAGAACCATCAAGATGTATTCTGATGGCCAGCTGGAGTCGTACGCTTGCATCTGTTTTTTGGGTTTGTCTTATGATTTATTAGTGGCTGAAGAATAACAGACCTTGATTGTCCTGAGATTGTCTCTTCCTCCTTCTTTCTGTCTGGGTGGTGAAGTGCAGTTGAGGCATGATTTGCAAGAGATGGATAAGAGCTGATAAATGACTGCTCTAAGGCTACATAGTGGTTATGATTTCATTGTGCCAGTTAGCAAAACACCTCCAGGTTGTGCAGCTTGGAGATCAAGAAGGAGCCAGGCTGGGCTTGAGATAAGACTGTTAGCTGAAGGATTGCCTGTGGACCTGAAATACTGATAATAGCAGCAGGCTCTCTTACTACAGGGAGGCTGTTGATCATTTACTTGTGACAGAGAGCATTCTTTTTCTGTATATATGGCAGTGCACAGCTGATCATTTTCATATTTAGCACTTTAACCCACACCTTCCCCCCGCCCCGATACTGAGTTCTGGGGGGAACTGGAGCAGTTATAACTGGGTTAGATGGATTGCTAATTCAGTCTGGCAAATACTTTTGATTAAAATAAGTTAATAAAATGATGTCAGCAGGCAGAATGCAAAGCGTGTGAGTGCTTTAGCTTGTGAACCAAGGGTGGTGGATGGGTTCTTTGTAACAGCAGTGCGTAAAACGTGGTGGACAATTAAAATCATTATATATCTAAATGGTGATGGTGTGATAGTGTTAAGAAACCTTTTCAACAGGAGCATGCCTGAGGCATAGTTTGTCTGTGATCAGAATGCATTAAGCGTTTCTGGAAAACCTTGCTGATGTGGACATTTAAGATGCAGCACAGGGCACTGCTACTGAACCAGAGCTTGTTTCACATGGAAGTGCAGAGGAAACCCAAGAAGGGTGCAATTTGTATAGCTCCTGGAAAAATATCTATATATGTCCCATCTAACTTGGCAAGGTTTCCAGGCCTCAAGCAAAACCAATTTGACCCCAAAATCGATCTGAAGTGGGAATTTTAAGGATATCTAGAACTCTAGTCCATGATAGAAAGAAATTGGAATGGTTTTATGTACTTGTTGTTACACAAAGTGTACATATTCAGTGCCTAAAACTGTGTATAATCATTTTAGTATAAAATGAGTATCTTTGATGTTATTGGGTTTCTTGGCATAATTAAACCAGTTCACATATGGAAACATACAAAGGTGGGAGCTATAAAGGGGAAAAGACATCAAATCACCTGCAACAAAAGGCAGGTTCACTGGAAGGGAGCTGGCTGGAGAGATGAGTTGGCAGCTCCAGCCTGTTTGCTGGGCATTACCTTTTACATGCAAGACAGCACAAAAACTTCTGATGAGACAAAGCTTTAGTTGAGAGGATGTGGATGTGATGTGACTCCAGGAAAGCTGTGCATGACTCTGGATCCAGAGGTCTAAAAGGATTTCAAGCATTTTCTGGAGACCTACTATTACTGCTCTGTGTTTGTGGACAACTTGTGACTGACCATACAGTACTGTTAGTTAACCCACTCAGTAGTGCTTAGGTTGGGCTACTGGCACAAGCAGCCCCTGCTAACTGCCCTGTCTCCTCTATTCAGAAGGCAACTCAGAACAGAGATTTCTTATAGCCAACATGCTGAGCAGAGAGCTGACAGCAGTTGTTGGATATGAGGACTTACCCTAATGTCTTCTCTCTCCTTTGGGATCAAGGACCTCATGCTGTGCTGTTCAGGGTTCAATGCTCTGACCTGGGTGACAGGAGTATCTCCTTCTGTGTCATGTAGCTTAGTAGTTGGAGGCTGTGGGAGAAAAGCAGTTTGTTGTCAAGTATATGGAGAGTCATTGATGCAGAGATTAGTGACCTCCTCTTGGTCAGGCGTCTCCTGCTCTTGGCTAGGATAGAGAAGTATGTTTCAAATGCCCGAGTAAAACGTAGCAGTGTGGACAGGCTGGATGAAACGTCGTTCCTCTTGCAACCCAGTTTATCTGTAACTTGGCAATAAGAGCTTTCTCTAATTGCAGAAGAAAGTGTAGTTAATGAAAAGTTAAGTTTCCAAGACGTAAGTGGATACTTTTTAGTTTTCTTCAGTTCTGCCCCAGGTTCTCATTTTAACATGGCGCTTGAGTCTCTCACCGTAAAGAGCCCTTCTTATGCTAAAGGTGTGAAACATTTGGATGTCAGACCATCTTTCCACCTCCCTTGTTTCTCCCCACTGCTGCCTGGGTAGTAGTGTTGCTGCCCAAGTTCTTGCTCTTCAAAGAGAACAGTGCTGTCCCACACAATGAAATCACCTCTGGCTGCCTTGCAAGCGCTATGGACTTCGAGCCAGGCATAATCCCTTTCCTGACATTCGAGTCTCATTAATTGGGTTAACAAGATGCTATCTGCGCTCTATACTTATGTAAATATAACATGCTAGCAAAGATCTTAATGGCAGCTGATATATCACACTGCCTTTACATCTATCAGGAGGTAGCACTGCAGGAGTCACTTCCAAAAGCAGGTTGTGTTCTTGGTCCCATGAGTCCCTTTATAAGCTGTCAGAAATGCTGGTGGTCAAGGCCAACTGTTCAGATGTCTTTAAAGTGTCCCACTGGTGACCAAAAATCACTTTGTCAAGATGACAAATGGCCTGCACATACCCCGTTCACCTTAGAGCTTCACTCTAATGTCAGCTCCATTTACTTGTCCGAAACAGGTATTTTTTTTACTTCCAGCAGTGCAAGTAGGGCAGGGGAAAGGAAGGAGTGAAAGGAACACAGGCTCAGAAAGAAATCTGCTTATATGGTTTCTGTTCAGTGTGCTATAGTAGTTGAGATTTGCAAGCTTTGGACACACCAGAGTCTGTTTGTTTGTACATGTGTGAAACAGAAAGAAGGGAATTGGCTTTTCGGAAGTGAGAACTGTCCCTGCAGGGCTTTGATTATGCAAACCCATGTTTTAACCACTGGATTTTTCAGGCAGAAAGCGGTTGTGCAACGTTAGTTTCTTATTTTGGACAGCAGACTTCTTTCCAGAGCAGCATTTAAAAATAACTGTTTAATGAACTGGGTCTACCCGGTGCATAGGGCATTGTGTGTGTGTTGGCACTGAAGAGCTCAAGCCTCTGAACTCCTGTGGGTGGTTTCTGCCATGGTATTTTCATGTGGCTCAGTGGTCACTGCTGTGAATGAGAGCTGCTGCATGTCACCCAAAAGCAGCGAGGGCCAGGCCACAAAATACGGTCAAAGTGAGCTGAAGGACTGGGAAAGTGACTTTGACAGCTTTGGCTTTTTGTTTTCTCTCAATCACTTCCATTCCCCTTTTGCTCAGTTCACAAGTCAAAATACACTTTTTCTCCTTGCATCTACAACGTTGGCTGAAGCTTTGAAAGTCACGGTCTGATGTACTTTAGCAGTGTGGTTGATCACAACAAAGGAATGTTTATTCCACCTCCATTGCATCTGATGGAAGCTTTGCATCCGTCAGAAGTTTGAGTAGCTAGGAGGCAGAAACATGGAGAAATGAGATGGGTCAAATAAAACATCACTGTGGCAGGAAGTTTTTCTGACTAAATTCTCCTGTGGCCTCGAGTCTTTTCTTGCCGGCACCAACTGGATGAAACCCACTTGAGAATGTTGAATCTAGATGACCTTTAAGGTCCCTTCCAGCCAAAACCGTTCTATGACTGCTGCCACGAGCTATCCATGAGTTAGGATTCCTGCTGCGCCTCCAGGATTTTACTAGCATGGAGCAGTTGCAGTAAAAAGGAGTGAGCCCCTGTGAACTGAAGGCAGCATTAAAAGACTCCAAAGGCTCTTGCCCCCTTCAAGGAGTCCTGCCTGGGATGCTTTTGGTCCTTGTCTCTGCCCACTCTTCTCTATACAGACTGACGAGCTGCACCTTCTCTCTGCAGACTGCTGTGAATAGCCTCCTCTCCTTTTCCAGTACCACTGTGCAGCACAGGCAAGATCACGTAAGAAAACAAAAGCGGGGTCAGCGCTCAGTTTTGTTGCAAGTTCATTAAACCAGCAGTGTCTGGAGGCCTCTTGCCTAAATAATTTCATAATAGAAAACAGACTCCTGTTGCTTTCTTTTGGGCTACTATTTTTATTTGGTTGTTCCTCAAGCGTTTTGGTCCCATTTCAAAACTTGCTTCAATTAAATGAAGGTTTGTTTTTTGGTGCTTTTGCTGTGCTACTACTGCAGAACTTCTAGGAGTCCTCTGGATTATGGAGCTAAGGATTGACAGGGGTTTTCCTAATGAAATATCATTCAAAAAAACCCTATGTAGATTAAAAATTCAGAAGAAAATAACAAACCCTTCCTCTTCCCTCCCCCAGCTGAGATCTCCTGTTGCTGCTTCTGGCATACATCACATCTTTGAGGATACAGTATCATGAGAAAACTGTCACTTGGTGATGTATTAGGGTAATATATCATGAGAGCATCGTTTCTTTAGAGGATATGGGCAGTAAAAAGACATGATTCTGGCCAGACAGAGCAGCAGGGGACCTTGCTTTTTTTTCCTTCCCTTTTCTTTAATCTAGCCCTGTTTTTGTGTTGTACAGAAGTGAGTTTCTTCATGGGATATGACTTGTTGCAAAGTAAGTTAGGAGGCCCATTGGGCTTTTTAAACTCTTTCAGAAGTACATGGCCTCAAGGGCTGCTTTGTTCAAAGTTTTTAGAACAGGCTCAAGCCTAAAACTAGAGCATTTGCCACTGTCTAAATCTCCAGTGTAAGGGTCGAGTAAGCAGACTTCAGACAGAGAAGGCAATAAAGATGCAATGACAGGTAACTACAATTTGGATAATGTATTTGTAGATTTAGCCCATCAAAATGTAGTGAAACTATGAAGAAACCTCAGTCAATGCATCTGTTTTAAATAGATGTCAAATGAAGTTTTAATTCACATCAGTAGAAGAAAAAATACTACTGGTCAGTATTCAGTCTGTAATATAGTTATCCAAAACCACGAATTCTGAACTCAGGGACTCAGATGTTGATGAAAACTTTTAAAAGTTGTTTTTATGCTTTTGTCTCTTTCTCGTTGGCAATGTCTGCTGGAAAATAGGCTGAGCGCTGTCTACAGGCTGTGGACCAGGATGGCAGTAGTTAAGAAGCCAAAGCAGAATACTGTTAAGACACTCTTTTTTGATGGGACTGAGTTAATTTTTGAGATGGGTCCAAATGTGACACCGTGGCTTGATCTAAAATTTGTTGAATTCAAATTATTTAATAATTTCTTTTAACCCTTTGGCACAATCTGCTTTACCCTCTATGAAATCAGCTTGATAATTCATCTATGCCTTCTTCAACAGTTTTTTGGGCTAGAATTTGCTTAGAGTGTTTTCAGACCAATTTGTCTCAGGGATGATAGGAACAAACTTCTTCTCCACTCCGTCCATGACACTTAAGGGGAACCAGCAGAGTAGCATGCTCCAGGAGCTGATGCACCCAGGACAGCAGTGCTGTTCCACATCTGCTGACTTCAGCTGTGTGCGGGTGGCCTCTGGATCAAGCTAAAGCAGTGGAAGATTTGATGGTCCTTAGCTGCCTGTCACTTCTATGTGTGAATGAATCCTGCCCATCAGCTGCAGTCAGGGCAAACCAGGCTAGGCTGGACCATGCTTTCAAGATGAGTTGGGTGGTGATCGTTTGGCTGGCTGATCTGAGTGGCTTGGAACATCCAGCAAGAGACAGATTGTAAGCTCATAGGGATGTGTTGCTGAGCTGCAGCCTTTTCCAGCAGGATGGGTACAGGTTTGCGCCCTCAGCTTCTATATTGTATGTGACTACCTTTTTCTTAGGTCTTGGCATCAGATTTAGGTGACTGATAATTAATACAAGTTCTTTATTGGCATAGTTGAAAAAACATGTATTTGGATTTGCTTGTTTGAAAACACATTTAAAATTCACAAGAAAAGCCATGACTATTAAATGCATGCATCTTGTGAAATACAAAGGTGGGTTTCCCACAAGAACCCCAGTGCATGCCCCTTCCCCAAAACTGGTTCCTGGACTACTATTGCTGGTTTTTTGGACTACAGTACTAACTGTTGTAAAGGCAGCATCACTTGTTACTTGAAGACCATGATGTTCTTTTGTTGACAGGTAAAGAGTTTTGCCTTTAACCTTACAGCTAAAGAACTCTAATCCGAAGTGGCAATTGGAGGCTGAGGTGGAGCAGGGAGACTGGGAGCTGAGTGGTCTCGATCCCACCCTTGCTTTCTTGCTGACTTAATCTGCAGCTATGGTCATTTTGTCTGCTTTGTCGATAAACAGGGATGTACTCCTTGGATGTGCTTATGTGATGTCTGATGTAATGGGACCCTGATCCCAGCTGCAGCCTTAACGCAAACAAATGTAAAAGGAAAGAAAATGCTTTCTTTTCACCATGTAGTAGTGCAGTGGGCTGCTGTCAGGATTGCAGCAGGCCACCGAGGTCACTTCCCTCATGCTGGTGAACATCATTAAGCACAGTGAAAAACAAGATTTAAATCTGTGCAGTCTATAAGGGCTTGTGAGTGATGTGTCCTGAATGACTTGCACATACTCATGTCTTCCTCACAGCAGCAGGGGACACCGGTCTGCAGTGAAATTCAGTGTCATCTTTCAGCAGGGCCTTTGTTTTATCCTCTTTCCTAGGGTGCGGGGACAGATGGAAGTATGAAAGGGTGGTTGATACTGGCTGAGCTGCAACCTCCTCCCAGTTTGCCCTCAGAGAGGCCAGATAAGCTAAAGAGATTACAGGGATGAGAGGATAAATTGGAGGCTACCGAGTGCTTTGCTCAGGAAAGGAAAGAGAGACTCTGTGAACTGAACTGGCATACTTTGTTCCCCATGAAATACTGTTATTTGCACCTAATGCAATTCATGCTAAAATCGTGGTCATGTTGTGCCATGGGCAAGAACCTAATGCTGGAAGTACTGAAGCATATGTTTAGCTTCACCCACCCCTGGTGACAAAACCCCTGGGAGTTGTCCTGTTGAAATTGAAGACACGCTTAAAATAATAGGACTTCTCTCTTTGTGGGGCGAAGCTTAAGCCTTGGTGCTTGTAGGTTAGTGTACATTAACAGAGAAAACTGCATGATTTTTCAGAGAACAGACATTGCTTCATAAGGAAATATTTTTTCCACCTTAAATGTAAAACACACCTCGTGTGCTAACCCATTTCTATTACTGTACCCACAAAATGTGTTTTTGCAAGGGTAATTGGAGGGGAACAAGGGAAACGAGACCTTTTTCTTATTTCCCTTGACAGGGGTTCAAGACATCTGCAAACATCTCTCCGTGGGGAGTGGTGTCTCCTCCCTGAAGCCAAATTGTGTGGTTCTTGCTCAGGCAGAGCAATGCTTGTGGAAGAGAGCCGTCGCACAGCGTTAGCAGGGATTGCTTGCTTGCATCAGCTGTCAATTAAAGGGAAGTTTGTAACTCAGACCCAAGCCAGTGAGTTCCAGGCAGCAGTGCCAGAGGAGCAAGGGTGCTATTTTCAGAAAGTGCCTCAGGATTTGTCTAGACCATGAGTTACGCACGTGCCTGAGCCTGTTTCGGGTTCGCGTTGGCCCAACATTGGGTTTGTCTGCACGTAAGCATAGGTGCAGGCACACAAAGCTTGGTGCTCCCAAGCATTGCTGAGGGACAGAGATTGTGGCCAGTGCTGGCCCAAACATTTGCTTCCATGGCCTGCATAGACTCAGCATGGCTGCGTGTACACATGAGAGGATGGTCTGGCCATGGGCAACATCTGGCAGAGAGCCGGCAGCTGGAGAACGTGCATGTCATGGCATGCGGTGTGAGCCTGTGTTTGAGCCTGCCCTGTCCCTTATGGTGGAGATGTTGCCTGTATGACTTGAGTGCTTGTGTTCCATTAATTTTAAATGGCTTTTTCTTCTCCTAAGGTCATATGTGCATATTTGAAAGCTGTATCCCAAATTCCCTGGAGGAAACTTCTGACATTGTTTGAAAATCGTTATTGTTTTGGTGGATGATCCCATAATCCCACAAACTTCTCCTGGCAGAAACTTAAGGGCACTCTGAACTACATGGTGAGGAGTGGGACTGTGATGAATGATGGTAAAAAATGAATGTTTTCAGGATTAGCCATTAACGATAGTTCTTATTTCTAGTTAATCTCTGTTGCTTTTATTATTTTTCTGTCCATAGCCTTTTTTGGTTAAATGAATGTTAAACCACTTTTCCTATTCAATATAAATCATAGATTTGTAGAATCCCAGACTGGTTTGGGTTGGAAGAGGTCCTAAAGCTCATCCAGTTCCAACCCCCTGCCATGGGCAGGGACACCTTCCACTAGAGCAGGTTGCTCCCAGCCCTGTCCAACCTGGCCTTGAACACTGCCAGGGATGGGGCAGCCACAGCTTTTCTGGGCACCCTGTGCCAGTGCCTCAGCAC
>JANHGB010052855.1:5522-27119 GCA_026283785.1 Coracopsis vasa
AGTGGCTGTATAGAAGCCATATTCCTCCATGTGCAGGACTAAACCAGCTCAGTTTTGGGTTTTGTGGAGAACCTTTAGACTGCCTTTGATGTATATGGCTTATCCTTCAACTTAAATCACAGGATGTATTCACTGTCTTGCAAGATTATGTGATCCAAGACAAGATCCAAAGTAAATGGAAAAAGAATACTTTCCTCCAAATGCGTTTACTTTTCAGCACTCATTTAGTTCACTGAGATTCAAACTCCACTAGCTTGTCTTAATATACTCAAGCCAGCTGCAGTAACAAGTCTTCCTAGAAGTATCTACAATTTTGAGCTCTCAGCTTCAGCCAGAAGATTTATGCAATTTGAGATGTTAGTGTATGTTAGTTTCTCCAGAACCATATGCATCTTGCATCTCTTTAGTCCCTACTTCACCACTGTTGCTGTGTTCTTTGGCTGTTTACTAAGTGCCTTTTTGGTTGTGAGTAATAGAGAACAAACCATCTTCATCCAGACTTCCCTGATGTCTGAACTCAATTTGGTTACTTCTTTCAGATATCAGACTTTCTTTTCTGAAGCATTTGCAAACCTATTACAAAACTGCTGATTTCTCAATGAAATGTGATCTCTTCAGATATATCTTTTTCTGACTCCCTACTGTAATTGCATGCTAAAGATCAAAAAGGAAGAAGCCACAGTCTTTACATTGTTGATATATTTTTACTTCATCCTGCATTAGTTGAAGTCACCAGAGAAACTTCACTGGGCTTAAATGTATTTCTATAAATCAAGGGGTTTGAAAATTAGATGAGCTTTGGAGATATGAAACAAGTACCTTTTCGCTTCTCACAGTGTGTGATTGCAGCCTTTATTGTAACAGATAAAAACCAGAATTTGTGCTTGACCTTAGCACAGTAACGTGGATGATTTGTATATGAATTGTCAAGAATATGCTAATGATGATCTCTTTTCTACTGAATTATTTTTAGGCAGGGCTCACAAAATGGAGAAGAAAAACCATTTAGTGATTCATCATTACTGGAGAATCTTCAGAGCAATCATGTAAGTTATATACAAACAATTACCATTGTTTTGTGAAATCAAACCACTGCTTTCTGTAAGTCAAGATTATGTCCTTTGAAGGAAAATAAATAAATTATACATTTACATAAAATAGAAATGAATACTTGACCTCGTGAATACTTTTATAATTGTTTGTTGTCAGTACGTATTAGATATGGCCCTTCTTTTTTTTTTTTTTTTTCCCCCTTTTTCTTTTTTTGGAAATGGTATGATTCAGATGCTATGAATCTGAAATATAATAGTCTTACATTCTTCATTCTGTGGGTGTTTTAACATTATTCTTGCTGTCCGTATGATGTCATGACATCCATCAAAGCTTTCAGAATCAGTCAAGTTAACTTCTGTCCTGACATGACTTAGTATTTCTGTGCCCAGGCTTAGACAGGAGTCAACCATGTACATTGTTTTTGCGTACATGCTTCCATGAGGTTAGACTAGCAGTTCAGATGATGAAATGAAATAGGCATACTAGAGGCTGGTATTTACCCTAAAAAGACAATGCATTTCACAGAAAGTCAATAGCTTAGTTTATGATTTGACAAAGCAACAGTACCATCATTCCACTTTCTGTCATTTGTACAAGGGATGTTTTTCCTAGTCATAACCAAGAGCACCTACCTTTAATAGTGTAACTGTTCTCTTTTTGAAGAGAGTAAATAAATTACTCCTTTCTTGATTTTTTTTTCTTCTCGGGAAGATAATTTCAGGGTAACTATCAGACTGAAGTATTTTATTACTAAAGCAGAGGGGGCTCTTACGCTTACTGCACAGGCTATTTTTATCTTCAGTGCTAGCAACAGACTGCTTGGAAGAGGCGTTGTCCTGTTGCTGCTGTTGTCTAGAGTGAGCACACTTGGTGTGCAAGTGGCTGAATCTTGAAAGTTTTCTGGTAGATATGCAGTATTAAGGATATATAATGTGAGCATACAAGCTGTAAAAATGCATCTGTATACATATTAAAGTTAAAAATTCGGTCACACATTCAAAGAGATTTCACCACTGTATGTTAAATGTATTCTGAGGCGCTTTGGAAAAGAATGTGCAATTCAAGCTTCTGAATAAATCTTAGAGGATCTGAAGGCCCTCAGTGGAAGATAGGAGCCTGCTCCCATTAGTGTTTCTGCGCTATGGAATTAAGTTAGGTTTTCAAAGGTTATTGTATTTTATAGAGTAATTGTGATGTTATCTTCATTGTTATTGAATCATAAAATCATTTAGATTGAAAAAGACTCTTAAAATCATTCAGTCCAACCATTAACCTAGCACTGCTAAATCCACCACTTAAACCATGTCCCTAAGCACCATGTCTACATGTGTTTTACATATGCCCAGGGATGATGACTCAACATCTTCCCTGGGCAGCTTGTGCCACTGCTTCTTTTGGTGAAGCAATTTTTCCTAATATCCAGTCTAAACCCCACCTGGTACAACTTGAGGCCATTTCCTCTTGTCCTATTACTTGTTACGCGAGAGAAGAGACTGGCACCCACCTTGCTTTCAGGTAGTTATAGGGAGTGACAATGTTTCCCCTGAGCCTTCTCTTCTCCAGACTAAACAACCCCAGTTCCCTCAGCTGCTTCTCATACAACTTGTGCTCCAGGCAATTCACCAGCTTTGTTGCCTTTCTTTGAACATGCTCCAGCACCTCAGTGTCCTTCTTGTACTGAGGGACCCAAAACTGAACACAGTGTTCAAGGGACAGCCTCACAATATGCTACAAAAAAAAAAGCCTCGATTGAGGTGGGCAGCTGCTTTAAGCTTATTTAGGGGGAATGCTGGCATTTCTCTTGAATATCCATTCAGGAGTCCGTTCATTTTGCAAATTTCAGCTATACTAATATTTTTATCTGTATTTGTCAGTAACAATCAAGTAGTTTTCTTGTACACACTCTTTTCCCCTCTTTTGGCTAAATCATTCGAAATTGTTTCAGTTTGTAGACTCTGAAGTGCCTGAGACATTCATTTAAATGTCTTTCTTTAAAAGCTGACTGCTTGACCTTGCATCATTTTCCACATGATTTACGGGTTTGGTTGCTACATCTTTGTAAAGGTTCTTAAAAAGTGTTGTCAAATACAGTATTAGACAAAAGTAATGTGTAAAAGGGAGTATTTCTAGTAAAAAGCCAATTTCCAAAGAGACAACAGTGAATAAAGTAAAATTCTTTCCATACAGTATTCAGACTTACCTTCCCTATAAAATGCTTATTGAAATATTAATTATTATTAATAATAGGTTTCTGGTTATCTGCTTTTGATTGTTATGATAGCAGATGACATTAAATGGTATGTATATAGACAGTATTGAAGTACAGCAGCGAGAAGTCATTCTGCATGATAAAATTAGTGTACAGATAATGTCTGTTTTGTTTAGTTGGTGGTAGTTTTTAAAGAAGAGGGTAAAAAAGTCTTTTATTAGATTTTACATGACTATTATTTGTCCATATCTATTATTACATTTCAGTTAGTTATTGCTTAATCACACTCTGACATATTTTTTTTTTAGCCAACTGCACCTATAATATGTGAGTTTTTGACAATGATGGCAGTGTGTCATACAGCAGTTCCAGAAAGGGAAGGTGATAAAATCATATATCAAGCAGCATCTCCAGGTGAGACTCAGATAACTGAGGTAATGTAAAGTATTCCATTAACTCAACAAGCAAATTTTATGCAACATTTGTTGGGGTTTTGGGGTTTTTTTTTAAATATCTTCCAAAATTAACAAAGGATATATCTCTCAAAAAAAAAAGCAATGGGTGTCAGCTAAAATCAGTTTTATCAAAAAAGGATTTAGACTTCTCTAATTCGCTTTAGAAAATACATATGAATGCCCTATGGATTATGTAAGGGCAAAGGGTGGTTAACCATACAGCACTCCTAAGGTGGTGGAGCTTTGGAGGAACTGCTGAAATGCAGATAGAAATCAAAACAGGAGACAAATTGATGTCTTTGCTTGTGAACCTATTCTTTACTTGGTAACCATGATTTAGATCAGAGACTATTTTTGTAATCAAAAATGAAAACTATTTTTAATAGGCTAAAAGCTGTGATAAAGCTCTACTAGAGAGTAACAAAAGATTATAGTGCAAAAGGTGTGGTTCAGGCCTACTGTGGTTCATAGGCAATTTTTGAATTCAGGAAGTGATGAAGCAAGGCAAAATGATTAAAATATGCTTAGCTTTGCTGCACTGATGTATTATAACAAGTTATGATGGGAGAAATGGTATGAAGTGCAGAGTCTCCAGCCCTCATATTCCCTGTCTGCCCCAGTTCCTAGGTGGTTATTTCTCTAAATTCTGTCCTTCAACAATTGGAAGACAAGGGCAGAGGTAGGGCCACAAATAAAACTAACTAGGCCAAGGCAATGTTTTATTGAGCATTGCAAGGAAATTCTATTCTGACATCCTGATCTTTTTGAAAACAGCTGATCCTTATAGGGGGCTGGGTTGCTGCTTGTAATGTTTCCTAAAAGTAGGCATTGAAGTTACCTATTATTTATAGGCATGACTGATCACACTTCTAAAACAGAATTTACACAAAAAGAAATGTACCTTGCCAAGTGCCCTACTGAGGAAGGTGCTTGCCTAGGTGCTTTGAAGGGAGTGCTGTCATTACTGATCTGAGAGGCATGTTCCTTCGAGGGCTTATTTCCTCTGAACTGTGAACTCATTTTATCAGTTTCACCAGGAGAAACAAGGAGTTCTTTCCAGTACCACATCTGATCTTAAAATCTATAATGGAAAAAGGAAGTCAAACAGAGAAAAGCTTGGACTGTGTCCATTAAATCATGGGGTAAACTAACAGTTTTCTGGCACATCTGTAAAATAACTACTTGACTTGTTGCAGATGAAGGAGCATTGGTCAGAGCAGCCAGGCATCTTAGTTTTGTATTCACTGGAAGGACACCTGACTCAGTAATCATAGAGTCTGTAAGTACATTGGAGTAACTTTATATTTTGCTGTATTTATTCCTGCTATGTTAAATAATTTCGAATAACTTCTACATGGTACATATGTATTGAGATGTTGGTTGATTGAGTTGGTTTCTTGAGATTTTTTTCATTAATTCTCACTTTTTTATATTACTCTTCAGCTGGGACAGGAAGAGAGATATGAACTGCTAAATGTCCTGGAATTTACAAGGTAAACAGTATGTTGTGCGCTTAGTGTCTTCTTGTGAAAATACAAATTTTTCTTATGGATAAAAATGTTTGCGTTTTCAGTTTATGCAGGCAAAGTATGCAGGTTGTGTATCTCTTACGCCTATAATATGTAATTATTACATAATAATCATACTATAGGCACAGCAGTGTACGTGATTAAGATCATGCTTCTGGTTTTATTGTAAAATATTTTCAGAGGCATGTATGTTTTCCTGTTGTCTCCTTTTTGGCTAATGTTTTTCACTTTTCCTTTTGTGCAAAGACCTTTGATTTCAAAGCTTAAAAAAATTATGTGAAAAAAAAGTATAGGAAAGTACTTGAACTTCAAAATGTATTTCTGAAAGCCATGGCACCCTGTCATTTATTAAAAAATTGATATTTGGGGGCAGGAGAGAAGATTCAAGTAAGTGTTAAAACATAATTTGTGTGTGCTTTAACTGATAGAATGAAATTTTCCATTTGACCTTAAATCCACTTGCATAATTATGACTTGTTTAAATACTCTAGACTTAAATACTCTAGGCTGAAAGCCATTCTTTTTTGAGCACTAGACCACTGGCCAGATAGTTTTCTTGGAAACTGAGTATATCATCACATGCTTTGCTTTCAGTAAAAATCTAATGTCAGACCTCCTGGAATTGTGAAGGTACCCGTAAGAAATCTGGATGTAGTTTCACTTGTTATGTAAACCTGTTTAAAGTGTATCCATGTATGCTGTCTGTGTTCTAAGTGTTTATGTAGGCCCATTGCTTACTTTGGCACAGGATGGGGAAGGGATTTGTATGCAGAGGAAGCTCTTTTTTTTTTTTTTCTCAGAATGATTACTTGTGCCTGCGGAAAGTGATCATTGTTTTCCTTCCTGTCCTGCTGTGTTTCCCTTGAGCTTAGCTAAAGAAGCAAAAAATATCAAGAAATAAAAATCAAAGGCAATACTGGAGAGAGGCTGAAAATGTAGAGGTTGGGTGAAACAAGAGAAGTAATTGCTTATAGTTACAATAATAACAATAATAATGGGAGGCATAAAGATCAACACAGTCGGGGGGGGAAGCAACAGAAAGTAATTTTTATAGTTTTGAATGTCTTTTCATGACTGCTTGTAATTAATGTTGGTTTTGTGTATTGTAGAGGAATTACTTGAAATTTTTCAGATTTATGACAGGGTTTCATTTTTCTGTAGGAACTACTTTCACTTTCTATTCTGGAAAGTTAGCAAGTATGTAGCACGAAGTGCATTTTTTGTTAGTTTGACATATGTGAAAGTTTATACTGCATTCATGCAGTAGTAGTGAAGGATTCTTTTGTTTCTGGTTTTGATTTTTGTCTTGATTTCATAGATCTCTTTAAATTTATGTGTCAGTCTAAAATTGTCAGTTAAGCAGTGGTGCTTTATGGAGAAAGAAGAATTGTTTTTAAATCCTAACCTTTGGAAGATTAAGTTTTTTGGTGGATACCAATTACCCAACTTTATTAAGCTTTCAGTTTTATAGCTGGTTTTGTTCTTACTCTGGAACTGACTTGTTGAAGGCACTAGAGGTCACCCTTGTTCCACAGCAAGAGAAGTTCTGGTTTCAAAACATAGCACCATGTGTATGGCTAGGAGCATGTACTTTCAGAGAAGTAATCTGTAGCGATTTAAACTATTGAATTAAGTGTTTCCAGGTGTTCCGAGCTTTTCCCAGAAAAAAATGCAAACTGCTTCCTTGCCACCTTCCAATACAAGCCACATTAGACTCTTCTGCAAGTAGAGTGCAGCATTGTCAACATTTGATAGGATAGTTTTTCAGAGAAGTATGTTACAGAAGTAAAACTTGTAGGAATTCTTGGTAGAGTCGTCTTTTATGGTCTTGTCTTTTTACAGTGATTATAGCTGTGCCTGTGGAAAGAGAAGTAGTAGACATACAACATGCTAAGTTTACTTTTTTCATAGCAAGGAAGTAGCCCTCACTCTAACTGGCAGGTCAGCATACTGAAAGCAACTGATAATCCTTAACCAGCTGAAAAATATTCCTAAATATAGTACTAATCTCTGTGGACCAAATAGTGTTTTGATAACTTGTGCTGAGTTTAGATTGCCTCCAGCATATACTCTGCTCAGATACTACCACTGCTGTGGTACCATAAGCTCAAGGAATTGTTCAGAACCTCTGCTGTTCAGGGCTCCCCATACTTATGGGCCTACAGAAGTATACACAGAAAAACATCATTCGCTCTAATTATTAGACAATAAAACTGTTTTTTCAGCCCAGTCACCTGAGAACATAATTCATAATAGATAGCCCTTACTTCTTTTCCTTTGTCTTATATGAGATTGATATTCTTAGGTTAAATGGTGGTAAATATTTATATTTATAAGCCACCTTATGTAGGGGATTTATTTCTCTTTCAGCACAAGGAAGAGAATGTCAGTGATTGTTCGCACACCATCGGGAAAGTTAAGACTTTACTGCAAAGGAGCTGTGAGTTTATTCTGTTTTCCCTGTGTCAACATGTGCAACAAATACAATATGAAAGCAAAAAGTTGTTCTAACTGCAGTTAAAATATTGAAAACATGGCGGAAGGAAGGTTGATGCCTTTTTCAGTTTACATCATTTTACTGTGTAGCTGTTTAATGTGATGGACTAGTTAATGTCCTTTTTACTAACTGCCTACAAAGGTATGACAGACCTGTTCATCATATTCTTCGTTCTGGACTAATAACTTTATGCTTCCTATTAATTGTTTCCTTCTGTACTCCAAGGAAATGGAAGACTGTATGGTTTAATCTATTAGTTACTTCCTGGAGTAGCTGAGCATAAATCACTAGGTAGAAATAGTAATCTAGCATAAGGAAGTAAATGGAATTTTAACCTACCATTAATGTTATGCCAGAGGTAAATTTTCCTAAAAATGGGATTTATGGGAAGATATCGTAATCATAATGCATTTGGGAATGGCAAAGTTGCTCATTAGTTCTTGTTCTGTATCTTAAGTCAATTTTGGAGGAGGGGAATGAAAATCCAGTTGCTAAATGGTTTTAAAAAATGAAGTTGATAGAATATAAATGTCTATTTTCTATATCTTCTCAAATGGAAAGAAGCTGCTGTTAATATTCTGTATATCAAGCTAGCTACAAAAACCTGAGAATGGCAGTTTTGAATCACTAATTTTACCTTGTGGGCTTAATATTAAAAAGGAGGAAGACAGAATTTTAGGAGATCAAAAGAATTCACATGGCAAGCCAAAGGAAGAAGCAGTGCTTTTCAAAATGAAGGGAAATAACAGCAAAAAATGTAGGATAGAAAAACTGTATCATAGCAGAATTTGTAAATTGAGAGCATCTTAAGCATTTGGAATGTCCTTTTTTCCATCCTCTGAGATAAAATTACTTCTATTCACTTTTGATGCTGAAATAAATTAACACAGTGCTGCATATTTTTATTCCTTTTTCCTACGTGATTTGTATTGTCTACACTAAAAGCTATTTTTTTTATATTAAACTGTTCTGAGTTTATTTTATGTGTTCTGTAGGATACTGTAATTTATGACCGTCTTGCTGAAAGTTCAAAATACAAAGAAATCACCTTAAAACATCTAGAGCAGTTTGCTACGGAAGGTGGGTAATATTATTCAATATAAAACTAAACATGAAATTCAGTTACCCCTCAACTTTTCAGTTTTGTCACTTTTATGTTGATGTAATGTTTTATTCACATTAAGTTTGAAAATTATGTTTTAGTGATTCCTTCTAAAAAAATCTTACTGAGAAATTTCAGTAATAAGGTCATGCTTTGAAAAACAAAAAAATCACCCACATAGTACACAATGGAGTCTTTTAAACAAAATATATTTTTCCGGAAAGCAAACACATTGCATATTGTTTGTTTCTGTGAAGATCTCATTTCCTACGATCACTTTCACGTCCCACACCAAATGAATGCTGTAGGGAAGGCACACAGGAAAAAGTAGCCAAAGCGAAGATGCTTAGAAATTACTAGCGTGGTGCTTTTAAGGTAGCTTTATGCTATATTACTTCTGTCACCAATCACAATAAAGGAAATTGCCAGCACTAGCATTCTGTACAGCGTGTTTTGATGTCTCTGCTGTTTTAACAATCACTCTTACAAAGCAGCTGCTGATGGTGGGGAACCTCTCCATTAAGGGTTCATGAAATAGAAATAGTAACAAAAATTTAAAAGACTGCAAAATGAGGATGATTGATGTAAGCAGCCAGTTAGTTATTTAATCATACTGGATTACGTAATACAGGCAGGAAGAGGAAAGAAGACTATAGAAATGTTTCTGTTTTCATGCAGGTACTTCTAGCACAGTTCCTAGATCTTCAATGCCATGCCCCTTTCTGGTGTCTTAGTAAAGGATTATAGAGTTGTTTTGTGAAGTATCATCGTGTTTAATTTGTTCATGAGTTTGGAGAGGGAAGTTGGAAGCAGAATTATAACAGCTGTGGGACTCTGAACTGCAATATTTTACCTTTTTTTTTTTTTCTTTTAAATAAGCTTACACTGGAAAGCAAACTTTTTTAAAATCTTTTCTTTCTAAAATACAATCCTTGCCTTTTGATGACTGATGTTGGGCCAAATCTTCTTGTATCAGGAAAGATCCTTTTTCTGTCTGTTATACTTCTCTAATTTTTCTCTTTTGGTTTATGATGGAATTTGGCATTTTTATTAGTGTCATAGTCAGCACTTTAAGTCTCTTGATGGTGGCAAGGACAGCAGAAGCAAGCCATCTTTTGTTTCTTTTGTTAGTTTTCCGTATCAAGATCTCTGCAGGGAACATTTGGTTAGCCTTAAATAATCTTGGCTTATCAAAGTTATAATAAATTATACAGTGAAGTTTAAAGCAGAACTAAAACCAAACAAGATTGATGATACAACATAAAACTTCAGATATACCCTTCGAGCTCCTGAATCCAGTTGTATGAGTTGATTGGCCAGTTTGGGGTTTTATAAAGGTCAAATCAGGATCAGTCAAGGAAAAGTACTTAAATGTGAAGATAGTTTGGGCCATAAGACTATGTACTGGGTTACAGAAAAGGTAAAAATACGTCAATATCTGCTACCTGTGTGAATTGATATGGAAATTTCAATCCAATTCTTAATTACTGTTCTGATTAAATCAGTGGTACAGCTGACATAATTTTTTTTCCTTAGCAGTCAGGTTGGTCCAAGTGAATCAACATAAAACATGAAAAATTCCACCCATCTTTAAAACCACTGTACATTAGTGTTAAGAAGTTTGTTCAAGTACTTTTTGTATCCTTATTTTCAACAGATGAAAAGATTTACTGTTCAGAGAGTGAATTTCTAACCTTCCAAAGCATAAAATTCAATCTTAAAACTTAAAAAAAATCAGTATGTCTTTCTCTCTCTGGAATCGATTAAGGAAATTCGTATTTATTTTTGCATGAGATTTAAATTGCAGCTGATGACGTTGCAAAGTTTCTCATGAGTATCCTTTCATGTGGCAGTACAGTATGTCCTTGGCATTTGCTGTATGCTCTTGGTGTGTTGTTCAAAAATGAAGTGGTTAGCATGGCTGGCATTAATATTTAAGCATTTATTAAACTTGAGTGTTAGTGCCTGCTTGGATAAATAGGAAAAGTGTGTAATTTTCCTATGTTGTTCCAATCTGTTAAGAAGCAGACTTAATGGTACTTTGTTTTCCACTTTTCATTTGGAAGATTCTTTTAAATCACAATGAAAAGAATCTTCTTTAAAATGAAAAATAATAAAAAAAAAATAGTCTCTGATTTTAAAAAGAAAACAAAAATTACTTGAAAAGCTTGTTTGCTGATACTTGGTACACACTGATTTCTTCATTTTATCATCTGCATAAAATATTTTGAAAGAACTGTGGAAATAATATTACTATTAGTCAGGCATAAATTCCTTTCCACCACTTCATCTCGTATTCATTGTTTTGGCCCCTGCTAGTATATCCTTATTACACAGAGGAAAAAAAAAAGTCAGTTTATTTGTCTGTCTTAAGTTTGCTCTCTAGGTGTGGATGGTGAGAACCTGTGTTTCTAATACTGTTGAGCTCTCAAGATATTAGGTTTGCACATGGTTTTTATGCTGAAGATACTAAATTACTGTCTTAAATCTGAGATACATATGTATTATTTCATGCCCAGCCTCTTGACTTCAGGATTGCTGCTGGTGCTGAACTATACACAACAAAAAACTATGAACAAGTAGAGACTGCATTTAGCCATCCTTGGTTATGGTGCTTGTTCATCTCCTGGAGCAGAGTGGGCAAATGAACAAAGGCACTAAGTCCTGCTTATCCCCCTCCTAAATCTACATGCCTGAAAATTGTGGCTTCATAAGACATCATTTGGCTAGAGCACTGCTCTTCTCTGTATATAAATAGTTATAATAATTTCATGCTCTAAAAATCTAAGAATCTGTAATATGTGAAAATGAACTGTTAGAACATTCACACCTAGGTACTTAAACTGAACGTAAATGTGTGTTGTCAAAAAATAGATCTCTTATAATTTTTCAGTCTCGAAATCTCACTGTAGTACTTATTTCAGATTTCTGCTGAAGGAAAAAAACCTGTTAAGTATAAGCAGCTCAAAGATTGTTAGGTAAAATCTCCGAATGTTCGTGTACACAAAGATTTTATTTTAAGAATTTGGGAAACTGAAAGAATCTGTGAGATGGAAAATTAAATCTGAGCAGATTCAAAGTCAGCTTCTAGATAGTGAATTTTAAACTTCAACCAAGAATTTCCTGAGGTCATTGAAGAGAGTTGGAAAAAGGTAGTTGTAACATCGTGCTGATATACTGCTTTCCAGTGTAGCAACATTTAAATTTATAATTTCTTTTTGTCAGAAACATAATCTTAAATTTTTAATGTTCCTAAAAATCTAATATATATATTTGTTCAGCCAGTGCCATTTGGGATTGCTTCATGTTTTGTTTACAATTTAAGATAAATCAAACTTGTGTGAAATTTCATTATTTTTTTTTCCATTGAAGTACATCACCTGTATTGCATTCAGCTACCTTAAAACAGTTACTCTGTTGGATAAATTTCTATTTATGTCATGTTGGTTTACCTTATATATATATTTGAAAGTTCTTCAAGACATGCAGCAGTAAATTGAGAATCAGGCATAAGTATACACAAAATACAGAATAAATTCATCTTTTGGTAGTTATTCATTGCAGGCGTATCAGGGAAGGGACTAACAACTACTGAATCATACTTACTATCTGCTCTCTCTTTAGGCTTAAGAACTCTGTGTTTTGCTGTGGCTGAGATTTCAGAAAGTGATTATCAAGAGTGGTTAGACGTCTATCACCGTGCTTCTACAGCTTTACAAAACAGAGCACTTAAACTTGAGGAGAGCTACGAACTAATTGAAAAAGTATGTGTAGCTTTCTGGGGGTGTTAGTTGGCTTGGGCTGAGAGGAGGGGAAGAGGATGGGGCGCATGAGGAGAGTGGGGTTTTTTAGTTAATGTCCTTGCTTTCTACACCATGAAACCTGAATCATTATAGAGGAGTAATGCTTAGGCAGAAAAAAAATCTAGCAGTATACTGAAGCTCTGTCATGTAGTCACTGCAGATTAAATGGTCAAAGTAAAGATTAATTTGACAAAGTGCTTGCAATAAATAGTTTCCTTGCCAGAAAGTGATGATTTTGAGTTGAACTACTGGAAAGCTTTTTTCAAACTTGCTCTATTGTATAAAAAAGTGTAACAACAGGCAAACAACATCTGCTTTATTTTATGATGAGCTTAGAGACATAGAGTAGTTAAAGTTGGGAGGACTTAGGGAGGTCATGTAGACATAAATCCCTGGTCAAAGCAGGGCTAATTTTGTTTGACCAGCACTTCAATGAAGTTTTGAAGTTCTGCAAGGAGAGAGTTTTCCCAACTGCAGTAAACAATTGTTTGTTTGGTTATTTTAGTGCTCAACTCTTCTTTTTTCCCTTTTTCTGAATTAGAATTTCTCTTACTGCAGAATGGGACTGTTGCCTCTTGCCCTTTCACCATGCACCTCTTAGAGGAAGATGGCTTCTCTGCAAGCCCTCTTCAGTTAGCAGAAGGCAGCCATGGAATTCTTCCCTTAGCTGTATATTTTCCCCATGTTAACCTCATCCTGCTTCTTCAGACACTCTCAAGAATGCTCCAGGCCCCAAGCTATTTTTGTGTCCCTCTGCTGGACTTGCTCCACTTTGTCAACCACTCCTGTACTGAAGGCCCAGAAAGGGAGGTAATATCCAGATGCGATCTCACAAGGGCAGAGCCGTAATCACTTTAACTTGAGTTTCTGTCAGTGCTGCTGCTGGAGTAGCCAAGCATACATATTCACAAAAAACATACAGATCTGCCACATGGGAAGTTTAAAACAACATAATCAAGATTATAGTTTTAAGATTAAGATGAATTCACAGGCGGGTTTTCCTTCACTTTGGGGAAAAAAAAAATCACTACAAGTGGGAGAAGACATAATAGCACTCCTGAAGTCTTCAAATCAGAGAGGTGCCTCTCAGGAAAAGGTAGCTGTTGCTGAACAAGCACTGAGATTGTGAGTAATGGGTGAAGTTTGGATGGTCTCGCTGTGCAGTTTGTCAAGCCACATAGTTATTTATCTTAAAGCTCATAGTAATGAACTGGAGGATCTTTATTAGCTGAAACCAAATCTGATTAATGAATTTAGAGAGCATTAATCAAGTCATAAATATGGAAAATTAAACAAATTTAAAATATTAAAACTGAATTTAAATCAAAAAACCCTGCTTATACTGAATATTTTATGCTCACAGAATCTTCAGCTGCTTGGAGCAACAGCAATTGAAGATAAACTGCAAGACAAAGTGCCTGAAACCATAGAGACTCTCATGAAAGCAGACATAAAAATTTGGATACTTACTGGGGACAAACAAGAGACTGCCATTAACATCGGTATCATGTTTGCATTTATTTGATGGCTTTGTTACAGATTTACAAATTATAGAAGTTATTATCTAGAATAAAATTGCTTCAGAACAGAAATGTATCTTGTAAAAATAATATGGTATTCCAGAATTTAAGTGTTAATTTATTTCTCAGTCGCTGGTAGGTGGATAAAAGGGACTGTTGGGTTCTTCCTCTGTTAAAATAGTGACAGCAAGAAAAAGTCATATTATCATAGAGAGGAGAAAAAAATAGGCATTTGTACTTTTCTTATAGCATCTACAATGAATTGAATATGTTGTGTTTTGACAGCAAGAATAATAAAAAGAAAATATAAGTATTCTATTTTCCATTCTGTATTTTTCCATCAATCCAAGAAAGGTGGTAGAGACCATGATCTTAACTGAAGCAAAACAATATAGATTGTACTTTAAAGTACTATAAACTTTTTATCATTCATCAGATATTTCCTTTTATTTTTTTATTATAAAGGAGGGGGGAAAAACGCACAAAACCATCACACGTTAACTAATTTCAGCAGCAATAAATCTGTATTTTTAAATAGTAATACATGAAAGCTGCATTTAAGATTTAATATTCTTTGCATGTGAGCATATCAGCCCTTCTGCAGTAACCTACATATGTGCCCAAAATAAGGTATTATTTCTTTTTATTGCTATTATTAAAGAACTTTTTGTATGCACATGATACATTTGATCTAAGGTTATTTTCATTATTACGTCCAGGTTTGAGGCAATACATGTAATACCAGTATTTTCATTTTTAATAAGAATGGTGATACATATTTATCTAGGCAGCCTGCATCATTAGCATACAGTGTACATCCTGTTTAAAACATCAAAGAATATAAGAAAAGAATGGGAATGTTTATATGTGCAAATTCTGTATGAAATGCAAGTTGCATTCCAAAAATTAGCAAGGCTAAAGAAGATCTGTTTGCTCTTTTCTGCAACTCTCTGTCAAGATGTTTCTTGTCCTTCTGCTGAGCACCACTGAATAAGGCACAACTCACAAGTTGCAGCAAGGAAGATTTGCTGTTCTGACTTAGTACCTGTATGTCTAATTTTTATAGTATGCAGTATAAATTTTTACCACTGATTTCAGTTGGGAAAGTCTTATTTTTAATTCTGTCTGTAGTTCTCTTACAGGAAAAAATGCTTTGTTATATTGTAATGGATTTTGTGGAACAAATTTTTGAAAACAAAAATGTTTTTGACAGGTCACTCTTGTAAACTTTTGAGAAAGAACATGGGGCTGATTGTTATAAATGAAGGCTCTCTTGATGTAAGTAAAGTCTCAGTTTTCAATTAATGAAACCACTTAATGTTACCGCTTAAAATATCCAGATATCATGGTGGAGGTGGCCTGAAAAATAACTTGGAGCATCTCTTTATCTGGACAAACACAGAAAATTCTGCTAAAACCACAGTTGGGTGGGGTGTTTCTGTTTCTTTGGTTTGGGAAGTTGCTTTTTTGTTTGTTATGAGAAAATTTGAGTTAATTTTAGTATTGCATAGTTGGAGGACTGTGTGGTCTTTGTGACAAAATGTTACTTAATAAATAGAAACTTATCTACACCTTCCAAAACCACAATGTAGCTACTACACAAATGAACTTCAGAATGATAAGCAAACAATTCCACATAATGAAATGACTCCATCCATACAGGCACAAAGTCAGGAGCTTCACATGCTTCTAGTAGTACCTAGCAGTACCCAAATAAGCTAACTGAAGTTCCTTTCTAATGCTGTTTCTTATGGAATACTTACTATCTGACAAAAGTTAATTGTAGTTGTGTGGTTAAACAGCTGAAATTATAATCAGATGTTGAAATACAAGTAAGAGTTAAAACTACAAACTTTCAAATATACTGCTTTGTAGAGAAGAGATTCTTTAGATAAGGTAGGAATGCAATATTAAGTGAAAAATCCCATGAGGGAAAAGAAATCATTTTACCACTCTCTGTAAGGGAGCTTTAAATGAGCTTAAAAGTGGAGGAAATTCCTCAGTGGGAAAACGTACTGTCCAGAAGTCTTCAGGAGAAAAACTTGAAATGAAGTTTACCTTTACTCTATATTGTGGTCAGGTTGCTCAAAATAGGACTTAAGGAAAGAAAGTGGAAAGAAAGTATGAGAAGAGTGCCTTAACTGAAGGATTCCATGGTAGCACATAAGAGTAGGCTACAACACGAATTAAAATACTTACTACTTTCTATAGTATTTCTACAGTATTTCGTTACTACTATTTCTGATCTATATTAGGTCATTTAAAGAGACTTCTGGATTTCAGAACTACTGCAATACTTAATAGATCTGAAGTGAAAAGGATTGATTATCTTATATACTTCATATGTAATGAAATAAAGTGAGGTAGTTTTATTTAACTACTAAAAGGAGTAAAATAAAAACTCATTAAACAAGTGTTGCACATTAACTACTTCTGGTGTGATAATTAAAAGTTGAACAAATAGATATTCAACAATATTTTTTAATATTGTGCTCCTGTGAGGGCTTCTGGACAGCCCAGTTCCCTCAGCATAGTAGGAACATTGTTGTCATAGGATGTTGCTGATTTCCAAATTTAGTATTTTGTAAGCAGAAGCAGTTTTTTCTATCTTCGTTTCTTCTCCAAAATGCTTCTTTCTTCTGAGCTGTGAGTGAAGCAGGAAACAGAAGAGTATGTTGTAGATCTATGGGGACCATTCAAAAAGAAGGAAACGCAACAAGCATTTTTTTTTCTTCTTCATGGCACTCTATGGTAGAGCTGTAATTAACTAGATATTAGTGGCCTCTCCAAATTCGACCTACAGCTGAATGTATTGTCTACTGAATATAATCCGAAGTTCTCAGTTCTGGATCACAGATTAGTGACTTGTGTAGGTGCGATTCAAACTGTCCTTAGCAACTGAAAAATCAAAAATATGATCCCTTATATAGCATGTAGTTGATATGGGCTTTTCATAAAATATAAATTCAATGTGATATAATTATCAGTTATAGTACATGTACTTATATTATGAATTATCTCTGTTTCTCTTCCTTTTTTCTAAACATTTAAGACCCCTTTATGTAAAAGTGAGCACAAATTGTTTCATCTGATGCGTATAATATGTGAGTCTTCCTTTGCATAGGTGTATAGGACACTTATTATTTAATATTTTTTAGCAAACATTTATGCAACTATTGTTGTCATGAAAATTTTCATTGAGCATGAAAAGTTCCACCGTAATCTATACACATTAATTTTTGGCAGTGTGAGATCAGTCCTACACCCCGTTTCTACTGTTGTTTCTAATAATACAGCTGTTGCAAAGACTTTTTTCATTTAATACTGTCTATTTGGTAGCCTAATCCAAAAGGAAATTCCCCAGAAAATGAAATGCCAGTGTTTCTGATTGCACAAAAAAAAATAAGTTGGACTTATGAACAGTAGGAATTAAAAATAATGGACACAACTTTTTTTGTGCAACAGGGAACAAGAGAGACACTTAGCCATCACTGCAGTACCCTTGGTGATACTTTAAGGAAGGAAAATGATTTTGCTCTCATCATTGATGGTAAATCTCTGAAGTATGCTTTGACATTTGGAGTGAGACAGTATTTCCTGGATTTGGCTTTGTCTTGTAAAGCTGTTATTTGTTGCAGGTAAGGCTTACATTATTCTTTCTCTACAGTATTTTTATTGGCATATAAAAATTAAGAAACTTCTGTTTCAGAGAAAATACATGTATCTATGTCATACAAATATGAAATATTAAGAAACCCACAAACTTCAGTAGCTGAAGTTATGAGATACAGTCATTCAAGCAAAATATTTCTGTAAAGCAGTCTGCAACAGAATGTACCTGTCAGAGTCATTCAGATTGCATATACCCAGAAAAATAATTCGTTATCTGTCAAGGGTAGTCTCAGTGAGACAGAGACACTAATCTTAGCCTTTAAATTGATACTACAGTTAACTGCAGGTTTTATCACATCTAGGGGTTTTGTAGAGCTTCCTCTGCAGGCAAGATTTTATATCTTCACTTTTCTGAAAGCCGTGGATTACACTGCATAAGTGGACAAAAATGTTAAAGGTACTACTCCAGGTGATTTTTATTTTCTGAAGCTGATTAAAACACCTTTTTTTTTTTTTTATTGTTATTATTATTCCTGATTGTTTAAGGGTTCTTTTACACAATCAGACTTTTCATCCTTTCCTGTAAACATCAGCTGTTAAAGCCGTAAGCTCACTGTAACACGGGAACTTTGTCCAGATTAAAGAAAATTAAATATCTACTTTGAAGTTTCTATTACCAGTGGATTCTTCCTAAGACTAACCACAACACAGATGAAGCTGACAAATATTCAGTAGATATTTCACTTCAAAAAAATCTGTATCTTGTTAATTCCAAGCAGATGTTTGGCTTAAAGAGTTTGACGAACTGAATTCCAGGTCTGTATCGGCTTCAGAGCAATGTGTGTGAGAAGAATGTTAAATGGATTATTCTGTATTCTGTAAAAATGTACAGCTAAGAGTGAACAAAATGAACAAAAGATATTTTTTATTATTTTCACCATGAAATTGATGCACCAGGTAATGAGAGGAAATGCATCTTCCGGCTGCCCCTATAAGCTTGTCTGAAAGCAAAATAAGCCACCGTTCCTGGAAAGTTAAAAAGATGAAAAAGAAGTTCTCAGGTCAGGAGTCTTCTATAGAAGCTCTCTATAACAAGTCTTGATGCAACACTCATCAGCAGAGTTCAAATAAAACATGTAACAAAAGATCATAGAAACACTTTTTGATATACTTGGACCACAGAATTTTTCTGAAGGGCTATTACTTGGAAGCTTTCATCCCAGGTTCATCACAAGGCTGTACGCATCCCAGGTACCTTTTTCAAAAGTCTGATAGCATGTGTTCTGTAGGCTGAATAAAGCAATTAGATAGCTACCTTCAGTCCAAAGGCTGTATTATTTTTCACTCCTTTATTTCTTGCTTTTGAAAAATCATGCAGTTAAATTTTATGCAACTGTTTTCTCAGATTAATTGCGCTTAAAACTTAAGAAATTTAACTTAATTGGCACAGAGTAGGATTGGGGCTTTCATTCCACTGGTGGAACGTCACCCAAAGGCGAAGCATGGGAAGGTGTTCTCTGGCAAATGGAGAGGAGAATTGAAAGGGCTACAAGGATGTTACTGGAAGCCAGTGGTAATTAGAGTATTGTATGTGAGCAAAGATGAGCGTAGATACCATGTACCTAGTTTCCCTTCACAACACTATCTCAGTGTTAAGCACAATGGTCTAGGAAAGAGAGTCAACCATCATTAGTGTCCCACTTTGCCGGGAACTCAGTCATCTATCTAATGTTGAGGTTTAATCTAGTCGTTGAAATTTTATAGGGTTGATAAAATGAAAAATACTGACATTTGCTAGAGAAAAATGGAAAATATTTTTTCTTTTCTTTTCCCAATGAGCTATGAGACTTATACTGTTCCTTCATATTTCTTCTGTGACACTGAAATTGAATCAACTATCAGTCTGTTCCATAGTGAAAAGGATACCTTGGTGATAACGGACTGAATTCATAAACTGATACCATTGAAAGTATGGTGTGTAATGAAGTTGTGTGATTATAATGCATCTGTAAGGTCTCATTCTACAAGAAACAAGGCGGATTGTGGTTGAAACAAATAATGTAGCAAATATGCATCAAATGGGATGTTAATGAATTTATGGAAAAGGTAGTGTGCTTTAATTTCAGAAGTAAAAATGCATAAAATTACACAAGAAGGCAGATAATGATCACTCAATTTATTTGGTTTTTTAATCATTTCTGTTTAAAATTAGATTTAAAACAGCTCTCTAATATGCTTGTAAGTTGACTTCCTCCACCAGGAAATGTTTGGCATGCTCTCAGTGTTTAAGTAGTCTGAGTTTCAGAAAAGTTCTAACTAGTAAGAATTGTGATTGTTACTGTACTTTACTGGTTTAGGCAAAACTTAATTCTTCAAGGATGTTACAATAATAAATGCGTGTTTCAGAACTTAAAATGAATGTCTAGAAAACCTTTGTTTTCTCCTACAGTTTTAAGCTATGTTTCAGAATAATCATCATAAACTTTAGCTGGCTAAAAACTTAAATAGCCTTTATTTTAGTGGGAAAGGGCTTTCTTATAATAGAAAACTAATGTAGCTTTGGTGAAATTTGCGTTTCTAAATGATATATTCATCAAAATTTCTCAAAGACTGTTTCAAATTTTTCTAACTTGGATTTGTTAATAAATGAAATGGATAATGCATAATATCATCAGTGTGATGTCAGAGATTTAGGGTTTCTTCTGAACTTTTTCACCACTCTACTGCATTTACTTTTTCAATTAACACCATGAAATCAGTCCCCAGCCTCAGCTCTCAATTCTAAGAACAAGTTTGGTTTCCTTAAGTTTATAATTTGTCTGTCATGTGAACATTGGAATTTTTTTATGCTCTTTGTTTGGTTTTGGGGCCTTTTTTTCTTTTGTTTTTGTTTTTAAAAGTTGTTTTCTAATTGGATTCTTATTCAAGCAGAATAGAAGGCTGGTGGCAATGCCATTAGCTTCAGCAATCATGTAATTGCTTGTTGGTTGTATGATTGGGTTTACAGATAGCTAGAAAAAGCAATGGCCAAGCATTGCCATTAGTATCTGTGTGCTTAATGAAAAGAATATAATCGGTGTTTCAGTGTTCTTTAACTGTAAAAACTTACAGTTAAATATGGGTAATGTAGGATGTAATTCATTACTTTAATGGAGATGGGTGAGTTGTTCTGTTTCTGGTTTTTTGGAAGCGGTTCAGGAAGAAGCGTGATGAAGGAATTTATACCATCAGTTGGGAAAGGAAACATTTCCTCTCAAATTGTGTTACGGATCTAATGTTTGATCCAAATAGAAAGCAATATCCATTTTATCCCAGAGTGTCAGTCTGTCCCGTGTCAAGACAGGCAAATCATTCAGGCTTGGCTTTAATGCCAGAGATCACTGGGCAGACAGTAACCATAGAATCATATAGTTAGGGTTGGAAAGGACCTTAAGATCGTCAAGTTCCAACACTCCTGCCATGGGCAGGGACACCTCACACCATGTCAACCAAGGCTCTGTCCAGCCCGGCCTTGAGCACTGGCAGGGATGGAGCAATTATCACTTCTTTGGGCAACCCATTCCAGTGCCTCACCGCCCTTACAGTAAAGAACTTCCTCCTTTTATCCAATCCAAACTTCCCATGTATAAGTTTTAACCCGTTACCCCTTGTCCTATCACTACAGTCCCTAATGAAGAGTCCCTCCCCAGGATCCTTATAGGCCCCCTTCAGATACTGGAAGGCTGCTATGAGATCTCCATGCAGCCTTCTCTTCTCCAGGATGAACAGCCCCAACTTTCTCAGCCTATCTTCATACGGGAGGTGCTCCAGTCCCCTG
>JANHGB010052855.1:28758-42650 GCA_026283785.1 Coracopsis vasa
CCCTTGTTATGTCCCTTATCATTATTATTATTGGTGGTAGCAGCAGTGGTTTGTGTTATACCTTAGTTACTGGACTGTTCTTATCTCCACCTGTGGGAGTTACATTCTTTCGATTCTCCTCCCCATCCCTCCAGGAGCAGGGGGAGGAAGTGGGGGGCGGGGAGTGAGCGAGCCTCTGTGTGGTTCTGAGTTACCGGCTGGGCTTAAACCACGACAGACATGTAGGGATAAGACAAAGGACTTTAAACTGAAAAAGGGTAGATTTAGACTAGACATTAGGATGAAGTTCTTTACCTGAATGGGGGTGAAACACTGGAACAGGTTGTCCAGAGAAGCTGTGGATGCCCCATCCCTGGTAGTGTTCAAGGGAAGGCTGGTCAGGGCTTTGAGCAGCATGGTCTAGCGGAAGGTGTCCCTGCCCATGGCAGGAAGGTTAGAACTAGATGAACGGATCTAAGTTGGAACTTAGATCCATTCCAACCCAAACCACTCTATGACTCGCATATCAGGAACTCGTTATTAATATAGTACCATTTTCTCAAGTATCATGAGGCCTTCCAGTATTCATGTGCTTATAAGAATAGTGCCTTTGGGACCTTCAACTTGCAGGATCTTTTGTGAGGAATTTTAGGACTGCACAGGTGTCATAATATAGCCGAATTTTTAGTGTCTGCTGGTAATGTTTCATTTTGTTATGGAGTTTGAGTGCCATACAGCAGTCATGGTTCAGGTGAGAACTGTACTCATGAACTTATAGGCTGTGTTACTTGCCAATATCCCAGTGAGTAGCAGTATACAGAGCATGTTCAGGAAGGAACGTTACTTAGGAGTAGTTGCTCTTTTGTGCTTTTCTTTTGCAAATTTGTACCCAAAATTTTGTATTCTTGATTTTTTGTATATTTCTGTTATTTTAATTTTTGATCTGGAAAAGTTAAATCAGGTTATGAACATCCCTACATAAGCCTTAACCTTGAAATTTTGTTACCGCAGGGAGAATCTTTCAAAGCCCAAATTGTGAAGTTCCAGCAGCTTATGGTACCAGTCAGGTCATTGCCATGAGTATGCATATAGACTTGTAGGAAATTAATTAGAAATACATGTTTTTCCCCAGATCTTAGTTCTGTCCAGTGGCAAATTCTGCGTCCCATCACATCTAGTTTTTGCATGGAGGCATCTAGAATGAGTTGATCGTGAAAGCTGGAAAGGTAGATGACGAAAGGACAGTTCGCCAACTGCACATCACCAGCTCCAGAGCAGGAGTCATGCCTTGGTACCAGAATTGCTCCCTTTGTAGGAAGCAGTAAACAGCAGTGGTGGGGGAGACATACAGAGCTCTTCACATTTCTTCTAGTTTCTGTTTGTACTGTGAAAAGACGGGTAGGGTTTTAACGTTGCCTGCAGTGCCAGGAAGCATAAGACTGGATTGCCACGCTGCTTAGGGCTTGCTCCTTTGCTTTGTCACCCTGTGAAAAACACCAGTCCTAGCACTTGATTTCTATATATTATTTGCAGTTACAACGTTTCAAATACTACAAGGTCTCAATTTCAGCATACAGAATAGAACTTTATCAACATGAAATGAAAGGTACATATGTGACACACAATGGTAGATGGAGCCAAAACTGATAGTTTCATCAATGGAGCTTTTGAGAGTCATCAAAATAATTTGGAATAATTTGTCCCTTCAGCTGTGTACAGGTGTTTTCTTAATGACAGATAATTGGAATAGTCCTGAAAAGAATGAGGGAGAAGTTACAAGCAGTTAGACAAAGTAGAGGATCAAAAGTCAGTGTTCAAAGTTGCTTCTTGTAATTTAGTGATGTAGACTAAGTTAACATAGTGCTGTCTACTCTGTTTGTGTGTTCATGTTTGATTTGACATCTGTGTCTTAAATAACTTTTGTTTATTTATAAAATACATGTTTAAACAGAGAGGAAAATAGAAAGCGTAACAATATAATATGCCAAAATCTGCAGTTGTAAGTTAATACTGGTAGTGGCAGTGTTTGGGGTTCCTTCCATTCCTCCTGTTTTAAGGGCCCATTGCTGTTTGACTTACGACTCTCCAGTCCTATTAACAGCTTGCTTCAGCAAATCCAAATTTACTATGAATTTTGCTGAGAATGTGCTTTTAAAGTACAGCTTAAAGGGCAATAGCAGTACCATGTTGCAGATGAGGATGTTATTTGGCTTGCTTTTATTACCTTTTCACAGGTTAAGTAGTATGTTTTTAAGGTACATTCATTTGAATGTTCTGTATTATTTTTTCTTTTTGTTACCCCTTAGGGTATCACCGCTTCAAAAATCTGAAGTTGTAGAAATGGTTAAAAAACAAGTTAAGGTAGTAACTCTAGCAATTGGTGATGGAGCAAATGATGTTAGTATGATACAAACAGCACATGTTGGTGTTGGTATTAGTGGGAATGAAGGTCTACAAGCTGCAAATTCTTCAGACTACTCAATTGCTCAGGTGAGTCATTACACTGTAAAATACTATAGTAACATAGTTTGATATCAGATTAATATTGGTGTATGCATGTTTTCATTGTATGTTCATTTTTCATTTTTTGCAGTTCAAGTATTTGAAGAACTTGTTGTTGGTTCATGGAGCCTGGAATTATAACAGAGTAGCTAAATGCATCTTGTATTGTTTCTACAAGAATATAGTCCTTTATATTATCGAGGTAATTTTATGATACAGTTAATGTTACTTCTTGAAAGTACAGACATTGTTATTTTGAGCTTTTAGTTATTATATATGATTTCAAAGTAGCATTTAAACTGCCAATCAGCACTGGTACTGAGTCTTGTTTTCTAAAAAGCTCATTAATATTAGTGATTTTTCTTAACTGTCAAAGATCTAACTGTCTTAAAAATATGTACCAAATACTAGTACTCAAAGTTTGCATTGCATAATACTGCTAGGTTGTTGAAATTCTGTATCTGTAGCATCATTACAGTATTTAAGTAATAGAGTTACAAATAGCCTTAAATTTACCAGGAGATGCGTGTGTTGGTGATTTACCAAGAAATAAATGTGACACCAGCTTTTGAGCTATAGTAGCTGTCCAGTTCACTATCTGAAGCTCTTTTTCAGATCACTGTTGAGCTGCAGGGCTCTTGGTGTTCAGAACAGTACTTCAAATTTTTACATGCATGTTTAGTTAGTTACAATATTGCATACCTTTCACTTGTTAATGAGGTAACCATGCCTGCTTAGGCTCTACCTCATGAACAGGAATATTTATCTGAAAGTAATTGACCTAGTTTTCTTACTGAAGTCTTGTGAAAAATACAGTAGTATGAGAGGCATGTGTTGAAATATATGTACTTTATTGGTACATGGTTAAAACAGCACGCATAGCTATAGTTTTCATGACCTTCATGACTACATGGTATCCTTAAATTTTTGACCATATTTTTAAATTCCCCCCACCTTTATTTGCTCTTTTTTCTTTCAACAGCTGCTCTCTTTCTTGTAACCAAATATGTCTAGTAATTATGTTTAGAATTGAGTCAAACTTTCTATTCACAATGATACTTTATGTTAAAAATGTGGGGAAAAAAATTTTGCAAAGCTTGATTACAAAATAAGTTTTATTGGTCTGTCTCCTGTATCTTTACATTAATGGTGTTTACAGTTATTTTAAAAACTTTAATAGTTTTTTATATATATTTTCAAATTAATATCTTAAACTTGCACAGTATATGTCCAGTTTTTACTGAAAGAACACGGCTCATTTCTGTTATACCTGATGTAAACATTAGGTTAATATTTCTGATTCTGATATTTATGTTGCAATATTTGAAGATAATTCAAACATCTTTTTATAAACAAGTATTGTAGCCAAAAAGGCGCATTTTTCTTACTATTTTTTTTTTTTTTACATGTTCTAAGCTTTCCTGGTTTTCCTCTTTATTATGTTATTAACAAGCAGATTTCAGTCTAAGTAGTAACAATTTTGTAGCCCATTTAGAAAAACATAAAGTAGGAAGCTATAGAAAAAGCAAGTCCATTAAAGATCCTTTTTGCTTTAGAAGTGATAGGAGACTTTAGATCCTGCATTTCAAAAACTGAATGTTTACTTAAATGATCAGACTTCCAGAACTACTGATTAGCAGTAGCTCTTGAAGTATTCGAAAAAAACAGTTAATGTATACTTTGTGTTTATGGAAAGCATACAAAGTTGGGCTTTAGAGCATGCTACCTTATTTTTCTTAATTTTCAAAAACATTGTAAATTTATAACTTGAGTCTAAATATCCCACCATTTGTATTCTTTGTGAAAGAAAATTAAGTGCAAGGTAGAGAGATCATAGCCTAAAAAGTACAAAAAACTAGAAGAGGTAGTCTCTGTCTCCTGAGCAGATGGAAGGGCAAAGAGGTGATTTTGTATGAGTTATGACCCTTTATATATAATCCATACAAGCGTTTTACCACATACACCTTCTCTGGAAGACAAGATGACTTCTACTTGAATTCCTTTATACCCAACGTTTGTCAGCTCAGAAAACTTTCACAGATGTTAATAGCTCATGTCAATACTGTGAGTGAATGGACATAAATTCATCATTGAATGTCTCTAGAAAGGACAACTGCCAGTCTTGAATCTCTCTTTTCAGGTTTTTGTACAGATCAGGCGTGGGAGCAGAGAGCTCAATGAGTATTTGTAAGCTGCTGCTTAATATGCAGAAATGCTACATCAGGAAAATGCCTGTGAAGCTTTTGTAGCTACACCTCCTCTGTCTTGGAGTTTAGAAAATAGTGCTATGAAAGGCATGTCTGGAAGTTGCTTTAAACAAGTTTCCCTTTATTAGCTGACAATAAAAAAAAAAAAAATACCTGCCTTTTCTTAGTAGATGTATATTACATTTTTAAATCTCTGCACAATGCTAATCAAATAGGTAATAGATTCGATTTAATCTAAAATACAGGCTTTTTCCTAGGCATTAGTGGGGTAATGCAAAATAAGTGTCATTGGTTTCTTGTTTCAGAAAATGGTAAAGGTCTATAATAATTAGTGTTTCTCAACATTTAAACTCCTGTTCATAAGAATTCTCTGTAATAACTTTTTCTAGTCAGTGTCTTGATCCAGTAGATATTTAAACATGGGCTTCCTCTTTTGACCAGGCCTAGTCCCAGTAACTTTAGAGGTTATATTTTGAAGTATCATTCTAAATTGCAAGTGAAAGCTTTGAATTTCCAATAGACAGCTAGTGTGCATTATTATGCCTGTGCCTGTATGGGAGTGTGTACTCACACTCCCATAAGATAAGCCTATGCAGAGCCTCATCCGTATTTTGAGGGAGCTGTCATTATGTTATAGTGATAGCTGGGATTGAGATTGATCTAGTGGTTGAAAACTCTTTCATGGATTGGGTTGGGTTTTATAATTACCATTACTGTGTTTACTCTCTCTTTAAACTATACATTTTTGAAGTTAAGCAAATCTCCCTTCAACATCAAAAGGATGAAATTTTCTTATTCCTACTTTCTGTTCTGCTAGCTAGCAATAACTAATAATAACATTAAATAAACTGGATTATGTTAAAAAAGAAGGCTTACAATTTAAAAAAAAAGATTTAAAGATCTTCATAGGTCATCCATGTTTCTTGTAGGGGAAAATTCAAATAAAAGAGGACACAAATAAAAAAAACACCTGTGGAGTTCACATTTAAAGTTTAGTTACAGATCCTTGAACATGGTTGTTTGTAACAATTTAAGTGATACTATGTAAACAATTCAATTATACTAAGTAATTAGAGCTGCAATGCCCTTTTTTTGTTGCTGTTGCTTCATAAACTTTGGATGATGGTTCTCTTCTCCTCCCTTCCCCCACCCCAAACCCAGCGCTGTTACACACTTGGTGCTGCTCATGTCCATAACTGAAGTTTACCATTTTATTCCCGATTTTCTGTGCCTGACACACATAAGATGAGTGCCTGTGGTCATTTTGAGACCCAGATCATGCATAACCCCAAACGTGAGCAGGCTTTCTGTGTATACTCATCCTGATTCTGAGGTGTGGAGTTTAGGTACTGTTGTTCAATATGTCATGCTTTACTTAATGTATGCAAACTGCACCAAGTCCAGTTTAAAATACAAACAGGAGAAAGTGATTATGCACATGCCCACTTTTTTGCATTATAAGGTTTGAAAACTTGGAAATGCAAGGCTCTGCACAGAGGCCAGTCTCATCTTAGAAGGACTGTGAACCTAAATCTTTCATGGAAATTATGTAGCTGTTAAACTATAAAATGATCTGAATTTTTACTTCCCCCTCACTTATGTAGTCTAAATTACTTCTTAAGGACACCTATCACCTATCTTGCTGTATAGGGATGCTGGATTAGTAATTTGAGTTAGAGCAGGACCTGTCCTCTTAAGAGAGAAGTGGCTGAGTCTGCTCTTAAATTAGTATCAGGTACAACGTGTCCTAAAAACTTACTTTGCAGGTACAACTGCCTTCACTGTCCATCATAATCAGAATGAAATATACTTTCCATGAATAAATTTCTCACTGTGAGGAGTTTCTTGTCACTATAGCTATTAATAATGTAGTGAACTCCATAGTAGCTTTTTCGTGTAAGAAAAGAGTCTAAAAAAAGTGGCTTATTTTCTTCCCCTCTTACAGTTTGAGATGAGGGCTGCATTTATTCTTCCTGCCTTTTTTTTTCCCCTCTACATCTGCCAGTTATTTTTGAGCCATTGGTGTTCTTAATGTGAACATCCAAAACCTATCTATTGTAAATGACAGAAAATCCATGTTTCTGTTTAGATACTAAAAGATACTCTGTCTCTTTAAGTAGTATGTCTGGTATTCCACTAAATAGTAGTGTTTCTTGTACAAAGGGCAAAGTGGTTTTAGCCACATTAAAAAGTTTCTCTTCCCAGCTAATTTTTGATAGATTCAACAAGAACTTTAGAATCCAGTGGTGCTACCAAATTTCATTTCTTCTTGGCTTGGATCTAGAGCTCTGACCGAGATAAATTCCAGTCCCTTTTTACACTAAACTGACCTAAAATGCTTGTACCTTGCATGCGTTCTTTAGAAGAAAGTAAATGCTAGTGTTTCAGGAAGTTAATATTATGCCTTAAAGCATTTCTTTGCAATTCTATAGAAAAACTGTTTTCAGTCTAAATAGCTTGAAAATTTTTAACTCTTTAAGTTCTGTACAAACTAAAACTGAAAGCAGCATGCTTTTTTAAGGAATAAAAGGCTTGGGAGCGATTTCATATATGCCATTCCATTGTAAATGAGATTTTGTCTTAAATACTTTAATTTATTTTAAAAGTGACTCCAAAATATTTTCAAAAGTGTTGCTTAACATCACTTATCTTCAAGAGCAGTGAGTATGTGGAATAAATCCAGTACATATATTTGGTCCTTTCTTTTTAAACGAGTTTTGTAACATTTTGACTGCTAGTTTAATCACAACAGAAAGTTAATATTGTTTTGTATACTCCTTGGTTATGAAGGGTCAGTTATATGTCTACTTGCGGTCTGTCTTATTTTCCTCCTAGAGAGCAGTACTCTTCTGCTAAACTGTCTGAAATTGCCAGTAATGAAGTGTACATGTATTTATGTCTAGCTACTGAATCATGTAATCTCTATTGAAAATGCCCTTTTCCACCACCCTAACTCTTTCAAAGTAAAAATTCGAAAATTTACTTCAGTATTTGAAACAAACAAAAACAAAACAAAAAAAAAAAGGGGAGGGAGGTAAATCATAATAATATCTATTCTTTCACTCCTCTCTCTAGAGCTGTCTTCCTAGCAATCTTCCTATGTTGGGGTAAAGTAACGTAGGACCTATGTGTAGTGAGAAGGTTGAAAAGAGAGACGGCAGCTGAGGACCACAACTTGTATACAAGCAGTGGTGTTGGATTAGGTGACCCTGGGTTAGATTCACATACTTAGCTTAGTTGTGAAGCAGCCAAAAAACTGTGCTGATGTTGAGTACATGATTATGTGTTCAGCAGTGAACAACTGATTATGCACTCATCTTGCTCCTTCATACTCAGCAACTGAGAAACTGCTGCTAATGAATGTCTGCTAAATTCTTCATGGTTAAATCATACCTACTGTTACAAAAGTCAAAAATCAAAATACACAAGAGCTTATAAAAACCTGACTCTACTGGCATAAAGTAATTCCATTGTCTTTTCAGTGAATAGAATGAAAGGTTAGAAAATACTGGTTAACCAAAGTAAAGAAAATTAGCATTATAAGATTTCAGAAAATTCAGTAAATTCTGTATCTTTGTATTGTAGCCTCTAACATTCATGACCTTGTGTGCATTCTTGTTCCAATAATTGGCCACCAAAAAAAATCTATTTAGTTTTCATTTATTGGTTGAACAAATAGCAATTTTTGGGCTGGATTTTACTTCTCATTTTTAATTTAAATTGTTATTAATTTCAGTATTTTTTTCCATCTCAAAGTAGTCACAAACATGTTCAGACATTCCACCATATGTTAAAAAAATCTGAGCTTGGCCATAGAATCTGGTCACCTGAAGGCCAGCCTGAGTACATACATATTGGTAAACATACATTATGATTGTAGCAATTCATGCTTCCATGGTAAAGTCAAATGAAATATGAACTGCAGGAAAGTCTCTGCAAAGCAGCAACTGAGAATTCACTTGAAAAACATGAGTCTTAAATTGAGTGGAATGTTGTTCAGATGATCCTGGCTTCTGTCAGCTTTCAGTTTATATTTTGTCATAGGCAATATATAGTTTCAGTGTAACTTGTTAATAAAGATACATCAGATATGCTGCTTCTCCACTTTGTCATTGAACTAACAGACACATGAAATAGGAGAAAGTCATGCTACATGCTGTTATGAAAGGCATAAGAAAATGTGTTATTGTGCCTTTCCAACTATTTTTTTTTAACCTTTTAGCACAAAGTGATAAAACTTAGGCAGTGAGAGAGATAAATATCCAATTGCCTGTCTAATATACTCTGTAGTTGAGTTAGCGTTTTTTAAATAAGTAGTTATAGTTGATTTAGTGGTAAAGCCTTATCCTTTCATGAGTTTCATGTACGAGAAAGGAATATGGGTACATTTTTCAGTTTCAAACTGCAACTTACTGTATGAATTCTATTAGGAGATTTGCTAGTGATAAAATGACTGCTTCTTATGTGTAGGATCACACACACACACCATATTTCTCAGAATTTTCATTTCATCATAAATTAAGTACAATATAAATGCAGTGAGCTTAAACCACTCTTAAATACTTAAATAATATGACATTTCTTCTGAGAATAGCTACTTTCTTTAAATGTTTTCATATTTAGGTGGAATTGCTCACATATTTGACTAGATTGACTAGATTGCCCATTATCTGGTCTTGAACGCAAATTGGGTTTATTTTTTTTTTTTCTGACATAGATTTAAACCAGAACACTTTCAATTGTGTTGTAAATGTGGTTTAGGGATACCTTTTTTTTTTTTCTGAAGCTGAGGAAAAATGGATTTATCATACCTTGCAAGATATCTAAGTAATATGTGGCTCTCGTCTTTTTCAGATCTGGTTTGCATTTGTAAATGGATTTTCTGGACAAATTCTTTTTGAAAGATGGTGTATAGGTCTTTACAATGTGGTAAGATGATTTGTGTGTTTTCAGTTATTTTCAACCATAAACATGAAAGTTTCTTGAGTAAGTAATCTTTAAGCAAGTCCTCTAAAGTTTTGCAATATGTTTTTGTTTGTTTGTTTTAATCCAACTATTAGATGTTTACAGCAATGCCTCCACTAACTCTTGGTATATTTGAGAGATCCTGCCGAAAAGAAAACATGCTGAAGTATCCTGAGTTATACAAGACTTCCCAAAATGCACTGGACTTCAACACTAAGGTATATTAAAAAAAAAAAAAAATCAAATATAATTAAAGCAGAAATTAATAGGAATTCAGTATTGTTATTCTTTTTGTCCTAAGCTGCTCATATTTAAAAATGGAGGGCATTTTTATTACTACTCTTTCCAGCTGTCCATGTGTATGTGAATGGTGCAAATCATATTTATTCATTTTTAGCAAGTATGGAAATGGACAGTAAGCATTTTTTTTCCCCAGCCCTTATTTCTTTTCCTCTGCTGGTAATAAAGCTGTCTTCTATAGGCAGAAGCGATTAGACCTCTCTGTTGCTGGGCTGTATGTGTTTGTACTGTTATATGGAAATGGATTACTGAAGCCTGTGGAGAAGTGTTGCAGAGGACAATAAGAACTGTCATTAGATTTGTAGAGGGAGTGACTTGGTACAATTCTTTGTCAATTTGGAGTTGCAATTTTATGGTTTAATTTTGAGTTTTAGGAGGAAATACTTTGAGTCAGTTAAGAATGTGTCAGAGTAGATCAAAAGGAATCCAAGGCTACTTTTGGTGGGAAATGGGCAACATTTTGGAGATACTAGCACAAGAAGTAGTAAAAGAATATAGGACACTTTAATATATAAAATATATAAGCAATTTCTACAGACTTATCCGTAAGTAATCTCTTAAAAAATTTAAATTAAACTTGTTCCTGAATCTACAATTTCATGAATACTGTGGCGTTCATAAGAGTTTATGTTTGATTTTTCTAAATATAATTCGGACATTTCAAGTAATAACATTGTATGTTGAACTTGGACATTTTCAGTCTGTCATTGAATTAACAATGACTGGTCTGTAAGTAGACATGTAAAGCCAATACAATACTTAGCTCTTATATCTGTGCCGCTTGTGCTGTAAAACTGGAATACTCATATCTATATAGAATTATTTGTCTAAACTATCTATGTTCACTGAAGCATATGAGATTTTTCTACTTCTGCACTTCATTGCTTCACCTACAAAAAACAAACCTGAAAGTTGTAAGGAAACTAGGGAAAATAGTTTTTTGTGTCACAGTGAATGCTTTACAAATATCAGACTTTTTATAGTCCATTAATAGAGCCACTTCTGTGTTGTGATTTTAATAAATAATGTAAGTCATGAGTTGCAATTGTTGGATCTTTCTTCTGCTTTTAAATAAGCCTTAATATTTTTATTATTGTACCGATGTATTGTTGACTTCAGTGGAAATTCTGTGGCTATTCACATGCATCTACAAACTTCCCAGCCACAAAATTCCCACCTATATAAGTTGAATAGTTGGTGTTAAAGATTTGGAAACATTACTGCCTTGAATGTTGATGCAGATGTTTGTTATGGTAAAAGGGATCAAAGGTTATAAGGTCATGACAGAGGTTAAAGGATTAGCATGTGACAATAAGAATTGGTCAGGAAAATGGAAAAGTAGAACTAATTTTTCTTGCACCCACCTGTGCTTTCTGTCAAATAAAAACTTCTGGTAATGACATAGCAAGAAAGAGAGACAAAGGTTAATGAGTAGCACAAGTTCAAATGTGCAAAGTATTGGAGTGTAAATTGAATCATGCAACCTAGTGTAGTTGTATAATCTAACAAAAGACTTTGAGACATTGTGGAAAATGCGAGGCAGGCAACTTCATTTCAATTGTTTCAGCACCTTAACACTCATACTACACATCAGTCAGTTAGTTACAATAAAGGCTGTGATAGCCAGAAGAGCTGTTAATGAAAAAAGCAGGAAATCGGTTACATATTTTTTATTTTAAGTCTTTCTATGTTTTTATACAATATATTATGGAAAGCATCAATAGCTTGTTTATCCTTAATACTGTTCTCTGTCGAAAGCATATTTTACAAATGAAAATAAAAGTAAAATGTGAATTATTTAGCAAATACATTAAAGGAAGTTTATTATGATGAAGCTATGTACTTCAAGAATGTAGTATCTAAGGAGGTACCCAAAAAGATACTTTTATTTACCCTTTTTTAATTCCTTTGTGTGTGGATGTATGTAGGTGGGTATATGTAAAACTCAGGTTTTGATTGTTCTGCCATCAAAATTTCTTATTGCACAAAATGTAAATTGTAAAAGCTGGAGTCCTTTTTAAGTCTCTACCTAGAATGTAGCAATTGTTCTAGTTGTCTGGTTTAGTTTAATTTTTCTGATGACATTCCCATATGTATACATTTTAATTTCCCTTCTGATTTGAAATTAAAAGAAAGAGATAATACATACTTTTTTTTCAAAGCATAAAAATAAACAAATGACCCATGAAGAGCTAAGAGGCAGAAAGTGCCTGTCAGTTATATTACTTCACAGTGTTGGCCTGACAAAAACACATTTTGTGAATCTAACACACAGATAAAAAGAAAGGTCAGGGTTCACAGAGCTAGTTTATTGCAAATGGTTCTCATGGATTTTCTGTTTTCCCTTAGGTTTTCTGGTTTCATTGTTTAAATGGCCTCTTCCACTCATTCATTCTGTTCTGGTTTCCACTAAAAGCCCTCCAGCATGGTAAGTCTTACGAAAAAATAAAAATATGAGTGTTGAAAGGTATGGAATACCTTAATACCTTCTTTGTTCTTAATAAAGCTTTATAAATGCTAACAGGTTTGTGTGATTAAATTTCAAGATGCCATTTCTAGAACTAGAGTAGGTGCAGTATATTTAATATGAGGGTTTTTTTAATCTGTTGAAAAGTAGGAGTAATTATGTACATATACATAATGTATATGTACATTATGTAAATTATGTACATATACATTAAAATATATGAATGGGTTTTAAGCAAACTGAAGCAAGATGGAGAGAAAGAGATTGCTGTTTAATTATGCTAGTTTTTGTATATAATACACTACCATGCTAAATACCTACAAGATCCTAAATTACTGCTGTCGTTTGCATTATCTCTTACATTTTGTAAACTTTTTTTTATTATTATTTTATTTTATTTACATTTTGTAAACTTTTTTTATTTTTATTTTATTTACATTTTGTAAACTTTTATTGCTGACCTTTTCTCCTGTTACTTAAAGGGCATACTAACCCGTTAGTTTACCTCTGTATAAGTTGGCTTGTGGCAGAGGAAAATGGAACATCTTGGACAGCTCGGTCTTGTCACTCTTCTAGTTCAACTGTTGTGTATGCACCTGAGCTACAGAAGGAAATGGCTGGGAGGAAAGCTGTGTTAATTAGACAAAACTTTAAAGCACTGCTTCCAGTTTATGGTAATGTTGTGGGGGCTGCAGCTTTTCTGTAAAACTAATAGTCTGCTCAGTTTCCCTGAAACAACCTGGCAGTCTGCCCCACCATATAAGATAGAAATACTCTTATGGACATTTTCTAACTAACTGTTGAGACTAGGTAATGATACGGTCACAGCTGCTTGTGCTCAAAAAGGTTAAGGGGAAGACTTGTTGCAGAGTATTTTGTGCTCAGTGACTTCTGATAGGTAAAGGGAATTAGGTAGCAGCCTGTTTTCTCTGAAAGGCCACTCACATCACACTGGATTTGAGTGAGCTCAGTGGCAGTGGTTTGCATTGGAGAGGTTTAGACAGACCAGGAGTAAAGATGTCCCAAAATGTCAATGTATACTCTAAAACCAAATCCAAACCAAAATCCGTGTTCAAAGCTTTTACCAATCCATGTGAGAGATTTATGCATTACACATTTAGAGAGCAGACTTTGACCTCTTCAGGAACCTGTTTAGTAAGGTTCCGTGGGATATAGCCTTAGAGGGCAGGGGAGCCCAAGACTATTGGTTGATGTTCAAGGATCACCTGCTACAAGCTCAGAAGTGTTGCGTCCCGACTAGAAGGAAGTGCAGCAGAAGGGTCAGGAAACCTCCTTGGATGGATAAGGAGCTGCTGAGGAAACTTTGAGGGAAAAAAGAGACTTATAAAAGGTGGAAGCAAGGACAGGTGGCCTGGGAAGAGTACAGGGATGTCATCCAGGAAGCTAGGGACCAGGTTAGGAAAGCTAAGGCCCAGTTAGAATTAAACTTGGCTAGGGATGTGAAAGATAAC
>JANHGB010052855.1:66435-80482 GCA_026283785.1 Coracopsis vasa
ATCATTATTATTATTGGTGGTAGCAGCAGTGGTTTGTGTTATACCTTAGTTACTGGACTGTTCTTATCTCAACCCATGGGAGTTAAATTCTTTCGATTCTCCTCCCCATCCCTCCAGGAGCTGGGGGGAGGAAGGGAGGAAGTGAGCGAGCAGCTGCATGGTTCTGGGTTGCCGGCTGGGCTTAAACCATGACAACATAGGAGCACTTAACTGCCTAGTGTCTCCTATGAGGCTCTGTGTGCTATCTTTGTAGCAGCAGCTTCAGACTGCAAGTACTGCAAAATCCCCTACTTGATGACAGTGTCTGCATTGAGCATACTTTTCCTTCACTGCTGCAAGACCCAACTAGTGCTTGCAAGAATAAGTTCTCTTACCTTTAAAGGTGATCTAAATTGATTGTTATGGATGCCTCTCTGCAGTGGCCGTGCTTATTCAGGCAGCTTCAGGGCAAGCTCTTCCTCTAAATTAACCAAGCTACATGTCAATGTGCTGAGCTTTGAGCCAGAAGCAATATGTGCTGTTTGCTCTTTTGCAAAGAGCAAAGTTATAAAAGAATAAATTCCAGAAAAGAAAGCAGACATTAGTACTAGACAGTGCTAAAAGGGGAACGTCTTGTGGATGCAGAAGAAAGTAAGGAAACCTAGGTTTTTAGTGTTCCATACTTGCATTCCTGAGACTGCTGTGTTCCCAAATTCAGCTACTTTTACTTCAGTTGTCTAGGCAGTATGCTCTTCCTTCATCCTGCAGAATTTCTTCCAAATCCCTTCTTATTTAGGCAAGATGAACTTGGGGGTTTCACCGCTAATTTAGTAGTTAAGTACCACAATTAAGTAGTTAAGAAAGCTTCATGAAGGTTGTTTAGATACCTGACAGAATGTCTTTTTTAGGTCCATTCCTTCTCCATGAAGTTATTAGACCTGTATTCTTTGAAGTATACAAGCATCTACCTAGCATGCAAATCAATGGATGTTAGACATCTTAATATCTCTTAAGCATTTATTCCCTCTATTATTTTTTTTAAATTACATCTTGAATTCAGGTAATGGAGCCTATACTTCACCCTTTATAGAGAAAGTATTCTTATTAAAGAAATGCTATGATGAACTGACTTGCATCTTCAGAAATATGATTTAACTGTTATAAATATTTTTGAGTCTCATAAGTTGCAGAAAGGGATTTTGAAGGGGGTTTAAAATTATTACCATTGAAGGCTCAGGAAAAGCATTCCTATTGTATCTTGCTGTTTCAGTGTGTGTAAGGATGTGCAATCAGATTTTTCTCCAAAACTGTCCAAAAATACCAAGGCCATGTTGGACGGGGCTTTGAGCAATCTGGTCTAGTGGAAGGTGTTCCTTCCCGTGGTAGGGGGTTGGAACTAGGTGATCTTTAAGGTCCCTTCCAACCCAAACCATTCTGTGATTCTATGAAAATACTTTATTCTGTTATTCTATAGGCAACACATTGAAATTGGTTTTATCACATATATTTGTCAGTTAGCTAGAAATACATCTTGATCAAGAAGATGAAAATTTTGCATGGTCACTTTTCCAACAGAAAAATAAACTTTCATGTTGGAATACTATTGACTTGACGGTGCTTTGATAGCATAAACAGTAGAGTCATAGAACGATTAGGGTTGGAAAGGACCTTAAGATCATCTAGCTCCAACCCCCCTGCCATGGGCAGGGAAGTCTCACACTAGACCATGTTGCCCAAGGCTCTGTCCAGCCTGGCCTTGTACACTGCCAGGGATGGAGCATTCACAGCTTCCTTGGGCAACCTGTTCCAGTGTCTTACCACCCTCACAGTAAAGAACTTCCTTATGTCTAACCTGAACTTCCCCTGTTTAAGTTTGAACCCATTAGTCTTGTCCTATACCACTACAGCCCTGATGAAGGGACACAGTACTCTAAGTGGGGTCTCACAAGAGCAGAGTAGAAGAAGGGCAGAATCACCTCCTTCAACCTGCTGGTCACACTTTTGATGCAGCAATTAGAATAGCTTCATTGGATTAAAAAATTTATTCCACAAAAAGTATTAATTCTGTCATTACAGCGTTTGTAATTGGAATGCCACAAAGCCATTTCTACTTAAAATTGAAAATACTAAGGTGAAAGAATACTTTTTGTATATAAATCATTGTTCAAAAACAGTTTTTCTGATACCATGTATATAATGCTTAAACTGAAATAACACTATTAATAGTACAAAAATATTTTTACTGAATTGGATACTACATAGACTAACATCAATAACAGCCCAGACCTGTAGAAACGTCTTTAGATATATATACTGCAAATGCTGCTTCATATGATTACTGTTTTTCATTCAGTGCATTTGGAATTCATTTTTAGACCATCTAAGTGGTTGGTCAAGATATATAAAGTAGTAAAAATGTTTTCTATAAATGCCATTAAATGCCTGTAAATGTATACATTTCATCTTCAAAAATAGTTAATATTCTGCTTGTCCATATAGGTACACATAATAAGCATAGGCATTTAGTAAGGCATAAGAATAGGCATTATGATTTATCATTGGTCAGTTGTGAAACCATGTTTTCTTGGCTTTGCATTTGTTTTTTTAAATATGCTTTTGAATGGCAACAGGGTGATTCATAATAAAGAGTCTGCACTATTTCAAGTATAGAAATAGAGCAGAATTTAATACCTGAATAGCTGGAAGCATTTTTCTTTTCCCAAATGTATTTTCTTCTTTATTTGTATTTGCTGTACCAGCAATCAGATCTGTGCAGTAGAAACTTCATTTCATTAAACATAAACTAAGAAAAGTGCATACTTCATGTTCTCGTAAAACTTAAGGCACTTAAAACAATCTGAACATTTCATTCTGGAATGCAAGCAAAGAATAATGGTGGTACCAAAAATTCTAGAATAAGCCTGCTATGTTTTTAATAAAATGGGATTTTGTTAGAAAGCACCTGTCAAAAACAAAAATTTCATAGAAATTAGCTGATGTCAACTCGCACTAAGAAGGGTTTCTCACATGTATTGCAAAGCCAATACAGCAGATAATGGTATCTAGGTATTCACATGGTCTTCCACCTCTTTCCCATCTTACATGAAGGTATTTATTCACTCTCTGTATCCCTGTTGTTTAAACCTCAGTCCATAATTTTTTATTAATCTTGTCACTTTAATAGTTTGTAGTTCTGAACTAAAAGACAAGGCTCCTGTGCAGCCTAGAGGGGCAGTTGGCAGGCAGGGAGAGTGGGCAAGAGTAATCCCCAAAAAGCTAGCGTATGAAAACACTGAGACAAAAATCTGCCTCCATACTCCAACCTCTCCATTCTTGGTTCAGTCAGCAGATGCCAACAGGTTTCCTGGAATTGGTACCTAATGTTTTTTGGTTTTTTTTTTTTTTTGGGGGGGGTTGTTTGTTTGTTTGTTTGTGGGTTTTTTGGGTTTGTATTTTTTAACAAGGAAGTCTCATTCCATCTTTCAATTCAAACCATGGCCACAGGAGCACTTTCCCTGCCTATCCCATTACCCTGTAGATTTTGCAGTTAACATTCCACTATGGGTGTGGGAATAGTAGGCTTATTTCTCTCTTCCAACTTTGAAGAGCCAAGCCTTCACCTTCTAATACATGTTTTCACCACCAGACTGGAGGAGAACAGAAAGGGGAGATAGTTACTTGTTAGTCTGTGCAGTTTAACACAGTCGTTCAACTTCATACATATGAAGTATATACTCACTGAAGAAAGAATGAGCCTTTCTAATGTAATGGTTTGAATGCTAATCTAGTGAGAGAAGCAATCTAGCCTTTCTTTTCACCACTTTGGTCAATAGCCTGGAAAGGAAGGTCTGTAGATCTAATTACCAATAATATTAAAAAGCAATTTGACTGATCAAAACATAGTAACATAGGTATGTGAAGTCCGTTTTACCTACTATGCCCTTACACAAGCAACAACTTTGGCAATCTAGCAAAACTAACAAAATCAAATCACTATATATTCAGAATAAACATAAAATACTTTTTTTTTTTTTTCCAAGTGAAGTAATTTTTAGACCAGTTCACATGGGAAAGGGCTGGATTTTTCAGCTTTGGAAGCGTTTAAGTGATAGGTTGATATTTCTCTGAAAAACAAGCTCTAATTCACAGTCAATATCAAATCTAAAAGAAGAATTAATGGGTTTGTGTGAGTCTTTTTTAATATAGTCCCTTGCACGTCTTTAATATGTTATCAAAATTGTCAGATTTTGAAAGCTTTCTGAGCTGTGGCTAGTCTGTTATTTATTTAGTAATTTAAATCCTATTTGAGAGAACTTTACATATAAGAAAGGTAGATGGAAAGGAAACCCGGTAACTTCACTACTCCATTCACTAGAGTTTGCAGCATTCAGCTGATGCTTGAGTCCTGGTTTAAAAACTGTTTAATACTCCTGTTTTCTACTTGAGCTGAAATGGAAATTCACTTGGATCACTTTAGAGCACAGTAAATACGTAATACAACAGACTCAGTATTGCTGAGAAGGAGGGAGATAGGCTGAAGTGACTAACCTGTAGTAGTTATAGTAATCTGTTACTTATGTATGACATCCAGAAAAACACCTTCTGAAGTTTCATGGGAAATACACCTTGCCAAAACACTTTTCATGGAAGTGATATATTTCTGTATACACAGCTGATGGCCACAGATGTCACTTTACCTTCATCTCTTTTGCCCTCCCTTTAGGGTACTATAAAAGCGCTTTCTTCTATAAGAAAAAGACAGACTTGTAATACAGCCTGGCACTAACCAGGCCATGCTATGTCAAGGAAGCCAGTGCTTTCCCTTTTTAGTGCGTATTTCTAAAGGAGTCACGCTCAAATGTTTACAATATTATTCATTAATTTGCATTGTCAGTGCACAAGTGCTTCAAACACGTTTTGCTTGTACTGTGAAGAGTGAAAACTTTACCAGGGATCTGGACTTCAGAATCTGCCTTCATACACACTTTTAATCACGTTCTTAATAATTAGTTCAGGCACAATTAAAAAACAAAAAGGATAATGGACACTTTTAATAATTAATTCTCATTTAACAGACTCCACAACAGAGGGATACTGTAATTAATAAGTATTTTTCATACCTTCACTTTCTTTCTAGCTTAAGTGAAAGAGCCCAACTACTGAAGAATGTTTTTAAGAAGAACCACGTGAACTTGTATCGCTCTGACTCTCTGCAGCAAAACTTGCTTCGTAAGTTAATTAATAAATTAAAAGTTTAAATAAAACTTTAATAAGTAAATTAAAAGTCAAATAGAAGTTAATATCCTCATTAATACTATGGAAGTGAAACTCTACCTATCACATTTTTTTATAGTAAAGATGCAGTATCCTAAACCCAGTAGACCATGTTCTTTGCCTGTTTGTAGGTTTCTCATCATTCCTAAGATACTGTATGCACAGAGTTCTTTCTGCTGTTCTATAAGTGAAAAAATATGTAAGAAATGTCATGGGTTTTCCAGCTACTAAGTGCTGAAGAGAGGTTTATTCCCCTCTGTTGACCTTTGTTAAGAGCTTTTTATTAAAGCTTCAATAAAAACTCAGATCAACACTTAATTGGTTCCTATTTTGTTTTATATCTGCAGATGGCTATGCCTTCTCTCAAGATGAAAATGGAATAGTTTCCCAGTCTGAAGTAATACGAGCTTACGATACAACAAAACAAAGGCCTGAGGAATGGTGAAGAAACACAGCTTAAGATTTGGGTCTTAGTAGTTACTTTTGTGAAACATACTACTAGATCTTTGCTGGGAGCTGCAACCATGGCCCAGTTGTCTGAGGTCTAAAGATCTATGATGGTCTTGTTCCATAAAGATTGGATTTGCGTACTCAGTAGACATAAGCACTGTGCAACTATACTGTAACACACCATCTCTAAATTTTTAACAAGTATTTGCTTAGCCTTTGTAAGCAGATTGGAATTTATCTTGTATCTTGCCAGCTTGTTTATTTTACAATGAAGTTGAATCAGTACTGGTCATAGAAGGCAATGGTCAGAATGCTAAACATACTTTACATTGATAGACCATTAGCATCTGTGAAGGTTTTTAAGTGTTAATATATTTAAATACAGTTGATAAAAAGCCTTTGATTTCAACAAGTGCTGAAAAAAAAGTATCTTAATGGTGTTAATTCACCTTCTTTAAGAAAGATTTTGGGTCAAGACGTTTATAGATGTTTGTGTCAAACTAACCTAAAAACGTTTGCCAAAGAAGTTCCATAAATTTTCTGTTGTTAGAAATAATTTGAAAGGAAATTAACTCCAGTCCTGATCTCAGAACTGCATGCTTGAGTCTCCTCACTTAAGGAGAAAGATTTATACTACAGTGAGTCAAATTTGAGTGGCCTTTACGGCATTTGCTTTCAAAACTGCAAATCTTTGCACCTTTGGCCTTATAGAAGCTTTCCCGTTACTTTCATTTAGTATTGCATATGTTGAAAATGGCTGCCACGTTGTAAAAGTGAGTACACATATTATTTTGTCCAATTTTTAAGAATTGCTCTGTCTTACTTCCCTTTAGCAAACTTTATTTTTGCAATGCTTAATTGTATCTGCTTATACTGTAGGTTCAAAAGAAAGTTTGTTTTAACTTATTTTAAAAAAATAATTCAATTTTCAACATTTTTATACTAAGATTATTTGAAATGCATACATTGAAATAGAGAGCAAAGCATGCCCTTTGCTAGTCTGTGGTATGTACTGTTTCATTTGCACTAAAGCCACTTCCTATAAAGGTGTGAAATACATTGCAGCAGACTCTTTACAACTTACTGGTCATGCAGAGTACCTATATGCTCTCACCTTTAATTAAAAATGGAGAGGAAATGGCTATAGAAAGAGATACACACCTGATTTTAGAAAAAAAAGAAAAAAAAAAAAAAAAAAGAGGGAGGTGTTAAATGAGAACATTGTGATAACTTTTTAAAGCAGTATTGGTATTTCTCAGCTTACTACCCAGCAACCATCAGGTTTCAAACTAAGAAAAGCTACTTTAACTTCAGAATTCAGTTAAATCTTGTAGCTTTTTAGTCCATGTTTAATTCTAAGTTTAAAAGCCACCATAATCACATTTAAAATAGTTTTTTCTATAATAGCAGTTGGTTTCATTTTTTAATTGCATTTCTGTGCACTGCACAGAGATTATCTTTTTTTCTTTGAGTGGAGATCAACTAGATGGAAAAACAGAACAATGGCATCCGCAATGATCTGTTAAATTAAGAATTTCCTCTTTCTCTCCAAATTATCCACTTTCAACTCAAAAGTAACAGCTCATCCAATCCCATCTTTTCTCTGCCCTCCTTCATTAGTCATATACTTACTAAAGGTGTCTTTACGTCCTTGCCTTTCATCAAACTAAACACTTAACATACAACTTTATTGCACTATCAGATTTTCTTATGCTCTAAAAGAAACTTACAAATACACATGGAAAGCCCAACAAAAGGCACTGTATGAAAGTACATATTTAGGAAGGCGTATCAATGGGAAGGCAGTCTGCATTTCATATGCATGTTATGCAATGTCTTCCTCTCAGTTTCCCGGAGTGATCTTTAAACACAAGCTACAGGGACAAAAGGAACGTATCCCACTAGAAACAGTACTGCCAGTCAGTCATGCAGACAAGAACTGCCTTCAGAAAAGCCATTTCAGGCATAGATAAATAGATGGATCAATATGGGAGGGCCAAATCACTTGACCTAAGGCAAGAAAAAATTTGGGGGCATGCCCCTTTCCTAAAATGGGGATCCCTATTTTCTGTCATCCAAGGGACAATGACCAACTTCAAAACATTTCTGAAATTAACCATAACAGTGTTGCTCCTTTATGATCTTTCAGTGTACTTAACTCATATAAAATTACTCAATCCAAATTTATTTTTACTACTTTTTTTTTTCCTATTCCAAATGGTTTACTAGATGATTTTGCAGAAAAGGACATGATGACTAAAATACATTGTAAAATATTTACAATGAGAAATGTACATGGTCTCTTCCGAAATAAAATTCTGTCTCACTATTGTAATACATTTTGTGGAGAATAACACACAGTATATCCCCAGTTTAACTATCTTAAAAAGAAGGAAAGCAACTCAAACAGCTCTAAGATACTAAATTTAGACTGTAACTTAAGTTTTCTCGGATAATCATGGTTTTTTCTCCCATCCCTCTACTTTTTCTGGTAATTAGTGGTTGGAAGACACCACTTGGAAATAGTAAAAAGGACAATGTGGCAGTTCTGGTTTTTGGTTGCTCATACAATTCCATTTTAAAATATAAGATAATTTTAGCTATGTGTGCCTATTTTTAAATCAGGTCAAGTATACAATATGCACTTTATTTTCATGTTGAATACACAGTAATATAATCTCTTACCATCCTGTTAGTACATCCTATCTTTGTTAAAATAAGGGGATTGTGCAGGTGTTTGTTTAAAGGAAAAACAGTTTAGGCAAAAATGCTCATAACAATGCCTCTGTTCTTATTGCCTGAACATTCAGATGTGTATTAAATACAGAATTCACATGGACTTTTCCATCTCTTTCTTGTGCACTGCATAATGATTACAAGTTAGTATTAAAAACGTCCAGCAAAAGGTTGAGCCAGTGCCACTTAGAAATCGGGTATCTTATATAAGTACTGTTGCTTGATTATTTTTAAATATATACCTATATATATAAAGGAGTCAAAAAAGTAAGTAACAGGAAACAAATTTTAAGAAACCTATTGGTAATTTGTATTTGGAACTTTTTCTTGCCATATCCTAATTTTACACTTATTTTTGCAAAGCAGTTTCAACAGATTTATACTTAGTCATCATTCTATTTGTATGAAATGATAAATAAAATATTTTGAAACACTAAAAGATAGCTGAAGATTCCTGTATGTCCACATGCATCCATAAAATTCACTGAGTTACGAAGATGCGTGTTAAGTGTCTTAAGACTTCTTTTGTTACATTTAAACCCATCTTGAATGATGAGTAATTTCGAATATGTGTTAAATTTAAGGAGAGAAGTTTTTTTCCCTTTTTTCTTATGTATTGTGTAAAAGTATTTGTAGTTCTGATGGATTTATCATTCTGTCTGCATGAGGCAATATTTCTAAGTAAGTGTTCTGAGGCAGTGCATGGTGGTTGCTGTTCCTTGTTTTTTAATGCCTTCATTAAAAGTCTGCTCATAATATATCAAGAAGCTAGCGCTATGTGAGCAAATGAGTTTGTCAGTTCAACTTTCTTGGTAGTAGATGTTTTCACTGGTAACAAAACTCAACAAATGAGTTTCTCCTCTCTGCCCTCGCTCCTCCACTTTCCTCGCTGTTAACCTTTATTAAACAAAGGAATATTTTAGCATTCCAAACCTGGTTCCTGCTTATGCAAACCATTACTCACATAGGCTTCAACTGGACTGTGAGTATAAGGACTACTCATCTAAGCAATGATGTGCCAAGTTGAGCACTTTGGAGGGTTGATACTTTAACTTAAATGAAAGCGTTTTCATATAGTGATTTGTAATTGCAAAGCTGTGACCAGAACAAGTTTTTTTAAAAAATCATATTTTATGGTGTTTCTTTATTGTAGAATAGAAGCCATAAATGCATTAATATTGGGTTTTTTTACTTCAGCGTAATTTTTCATCAAGATTTTCAGTGTGTGGTATGTATAAACCGCTGCAGAAAGTGGTCAGCCTGTAATAGCAAAATTTTCATTCAAGGTAAAGTGAGGTTTTACTGCTCCACTAAGCCATTACTGCTGAAACTGTTGTGGAAATTATGAAGCTGCATGAATGAAGACTTTTTGACTCAGTGTTTATGGTAGTTTCTCAGGTTTAGTTTTAATTGGATGTTAAATGCACTGTGTTTTATAAATAGTTCTTCTCTTTTAGTAACACGTTCAGGTCCATGCAGTGTTACATGTCATTTGGCATTTGGTGAATGTGCATGTTTTGAACTGCAAATTTTAAATGTTTTGTCTTTTAATTGTTAAAAAATGAATAAACTTTGCCATTAAATTAAGAAGCTTTGTTCAACTGATTTGTTGTAAATGGTAGCAATTACTTTCAAAGGAGAACATGTATGTCAGCACTCTTATTTTAGAAATCTTTAAAATGGGATATATTAGATACAGCCTTTCACAAATACCAACAAATTCTTATGTTAAGGTAAACTGAAAAAGAAAATAGTTTTAAGTTTTTGGTTGGGTTTTTTTTGTAAACACCTATTTTGAGATGCCTTTTTCAGTTCTCATGTGAAGTCCAGGAAAAATTAAAAAAAGAAAGGATGGGGGAGGACAAGAGTCTGCCATTCAGTGATTTGCAGCAGAGCCCTAACATACTGTGGTGGTGATAGCGTATTTTAAAAGACAAGTATGCAGCACAGCAATGCTAGAGTGGAAATAAAACTATCATTTGCTTTTCCAGATGATAGTGATAAATATGCTATCCTTTGGCTATGATAATAGCAGGTAATTCTGTCCTGCAACAGTGCCCACCAACTGAATAAAAATTAATATAGAATCATAGAATAGTTAGGGTTGGAAAGGACCTTAAGATCAACAAGTTCCAACCCCCCTGCCATATACCCAAACCTAAGCTGAGTTTTGACTGTAGATAGGTGACTGATTCTTTATATACACAATAGACAATTAATTTATTTTCTAGATGTTGTATTCTGTCAAGGCAGGTTCAATAGCAGATCCATCTTTAATGTTGTTAGTTTCCTGATACCCAGTATTTAATGGTAGAGCTGCTTTACAGAGATTCCAGCTCATGGTATGTTACTGTGTATATTGCACCAGCAGTTATGAGACCATTGAAATTATTCGGGTTATAATCCAGTTTATGATGATCCAGACTCCATTTAAAATCCTTTCCCTCTTTTCTTATGGCAAATGTTATTTTTAAGCTAAATCATTTCACTAACCTGGTGTGCACCACAGCCCCCTGAATATGCACAAGATGGAGAGAATAAAAAAAAAACAAACCCAAACAGAAAGGCATTTCTTCTTCTGCCTTTGAAAATGAATACAGCCTAACATGGAATTACAGCCTTAGTGTAATTGTGAATCAAACACTGCTTATGTGATTATTGTGGCGCAGTAGGGGAGTGTGTGTGTGTGTGTGTCTCTCTCAAAAAATAGAAGCTCTGTTCAGAGTAGTTTTAAGTCCACACAGGACATCACAACATGCAGAAAAACAGCACTGAAAATTGATTCCATCTCCTTAATGTCATGGTCAAGCTGTAACTGAATAGTAGTGACAAAATAATTCGGACATTGTCACTTTGTTATTGTTATTATTCCAGGGGGATTAGTACTGCAAATAATCCATAGAATCATAGAATAGTTAGGGTTAGAAAGGACCTTAAGATCATCAAGTTCCAACCCCCCCACCATGGGCAGAGACACCTCACACTAAACCATGTCACACAAGGCTTTGTCCAACCTGGCCTTGAACACTGCCAGGGATGGAGCATTCACAGCTTCCTTGGGCAACCCATTCCAGTGCCTCAACACCTCACAGTAGAAAATGTTTCTGTTCCCACTGATCTGAGAGCTGGGCATGCTGAGGTCTGTGAAATGCAGACACCCATGTGCAGATTTGGGAGCCCATTTTGGTTTTCTTTATCATGTGCTATGCCAGTAGAAAATATTTGCTATTAAAAAATAAGGACAAGTCACCAAAGGTGACAGAAATAAAGTTCTGTTGGTGTGCTACAGATCCATCTTGACCTGGCTTCAAGCTCCCTGTAAATTAAAGAGGAGTTTCATACAAGAAGCGTTGCTTAAATATTGCCCCTGCTGGCAAAAAGATTTCACCCAGGGAATTGGAATACGTGGGGGCAGGTTTATTTATGTGTATCTGCAGTCACAGATTACAGACACAACCCTCCCTGGTTGCTCCTGCTCAGCCAACAAGGGTGGAAAAGGTGCTTGGGGCTCCTGGTTTGCTGTCTGCACAAGACACATTGGAGTGAGTTTCCCCTTGATGAGTTTCTCAGCAGGTGTGAGAACTGAATTGTATTTTAAACAGAAATAACAAGTCTGTGACTGAATGGGGCCAATAGAGAAAGATGGGTACAGCACTTGGAAGGGTAATAGCTTGGAGCAGCTCCTGGAAGGCTCTGGAGACTTGTAAGTGAGTAAATATTTACTAACAGCTATTTCTTGTTGAAAATTGTATGGATGACTGGAGTACTCATAGACCATTCCCATTACACAAGTGGCAAGGGATGAACCAGAGTAGGAATTTGTATTCAGTTGTTTGGTTGTGTTACTGTTAGATGCAAACAACTGAAAATAATTTGGGAGAAAGACAGATTAAAATGAACTGTTTGGATGTGTGTCTGAGAGAAGTTGGCATGCAGGGCATACCAGGACTCCTGACACTTGGTGGAATCTGTGGACACTGACCCGAAGGACTGTTCCTGGATGGTGATGAAACACACTGAGAAAAGAACACAAAAACATTCATTTTTCTTTCAAGCTTTCTTCGTGCATTACAAGCAAGAAAAAATGAAGAGTAGTCCCAATCATTTGTATTTTACCTTTTCTTTTTTTTTTTTTTGGTAAAACACCTTTATGAGTGTTGATGTTAACAGCATCAGGGGATTTGGCTCACTGACACATTTATCCAGCCTGCCCATCCTTTTTATAAGGATATTTTCCTTTTGGCTTATTAGTTATAATCTATATTGCAGGAGCAGTCTCAGATCGACGTCTCATTCTGTCATAAACACTGCCCTCATATCCCACACCTTCAGTCTGTATTTTACACCTACTAAGCAATTAATTAGTCCTGACAGTGCCCCAGACAGACGGTTAATAGCAGAGGGAGAAAGGGAGAGGTTGTTACTGACTAGACTTCTTGCATAGGAGTACCAGATCCAGGGAAGATAACTAAAACTTCTCTTTGTTACTGTTCAGCCTGATTGTCACAAGCCAGCATCTCTTCACTAACAGACTGAAGAGGAATACACTGGATAATTAACCCTTTTCTTCTTTTTATTTCCCCAAATTAGGCTGACGCAGGTGGGGTTGAAAAATGTCAGTCCCTGCAGCGAGGAGCTTGCTGCCAAAGCCATGTCTCCACAATGAGACGCACTGAGACAATTCTCCTCCTCATTTGTTCGCAGGGAGCTGGATTCTGCCATGCTGCGGCGGCTGGAGAAGAGGATTTTGGTTGACCTCCCAAGCAAAGAGGCACGGCAGGTGATGATCCAGCACTGGCTGCCCCCTGTGAGCAACAGCGGAGGAGTGGAGCTGAGAACAGACCTGGACTACAGCTTGCTGGGCCAGGTGAGACAGTACTGCAGCCGGGGTGATGCTTCAGGTCTTCCTGGGTGAGAGCCATATGCAAGTGTGGCACTCATCATCCACACTGATGGAATTACACATTTGTGATGTATGGAGATGGGGGAAGGACCTCAGCTCAGCCAAAGGGCAAGGCACACCACTTGGTGTTTCACACGTATGCTCCTGCCCATGGAAATCATTGGTTTCCCACAGCCCTGCTTGCAAAGTGGTGTATTCTGATCCCCTCAGTTGGGCCAGCTTTTCAGCCTTAAATACAGGGAGACTTCCAGTAGCAGTATATTTTATCACTCTTCTCACCAGACTGGGAGCACTTCCAATTCATCAGGGTAATGAACAGTTAATTGTGTAGGGAAGGTTTGCCACAGCTCCACTGCTGCAGGAGAAAAGAGCATTTAGACAGTGAAGAGATTCAGTTGATACCCAGGCTTTCTTCATTTAGCCCTTTGTCACATCCTAGATTCTTCAAAAATACCTTGCAGCTCACTCAGTTGGCCCTCTTCATGCCTGTTCACAGACACAACGGTGCTCAGTTTTTGTTTCACAGATGTTAATAAGGAAACACAGGTATTATATTAATAGGAAAGCCAGGAATGGACGTCTCACTAAAAGGCTGGGGCCAGCAAAGGGGAAGAGCGGTTGCTAGGGGAAAATCATGTCCCATAATCATTAATCGAATAACACCATGATTAAGTAGATTGTGATAATACCATAACCAAATGCAGG
>JANHGB010052856.1:0-100576 GCA_026283785.1 Coracopsis vasa
TCCACCTCGTGCTCGTCGTCGATCCAGGCCTCGAGCACTTCGTCGGCAATAAGGTCGACGTGGGAGGTGCCGCCGGTGGAGGTGAAGGTGATCTCACTGGTGGACAGGAAGGTGTCCGGGTCAGCCAGCGGCTCGCCCTCCAGATTGAGGCCGGACAGGTGAAAAATTTATGATGTGATGAGTCCAAAATACCATCTAGTCACAGGCGCTTGGGATATCCATTGTGTATTCAAGCTCAGGTGTAAAATATTTCTTATTCTTTTAGACTGTAAGCTGTTGGCTCATTAATAGCTACTACTGTATGACAGGTATACTTTAGGATGTGGTAAATACTACATAAGGTTTGTCAGAAGAACTTAAGAGCTTCAGCTTGGTTCCATTTTAGTGCCTAATTTACTGAGTGACTTGACATACTGATTTAGAGTGCTTGACTGAAAGATATGGTCAACAGATTTCTCCATTTTAACTTGCTTCCATCATACCAACTCTGCAAATTATTTTTATCAGAATTTGAGTACATCAGGCAAAACATCATCCAGCACAGATGGGCCCAAGTTTCCTGGAGACAAAAGTTCAACTACGCAAAACAACAACCAGCAGAAAAAAGGGATACAGGTGTTACCTGATGGTATGTGTCATTCCACTTTTTCTTCTTGAAAAGTTTTGACAGTCATTTAGATCACCTTGTTGATTCCTCCACTTCTTGAAAGGGTAAAATTAATTTGTTCTTTTTGCCCAGGTCGAGTTACCAACATTCCTCAAGGGATGGTGACGGACCAGTTTGGAATGATTGGCTTGTTAACATTCATCAGGGCAGCAGAGACAGATCCAGGAATGGTACATCTTGCATTAGGAAGTGATTTAACAACACTAGGTCTCAATCTCAACTCGACTGAGTAAGTTTCTGCTTTTTTAGTATTATCTTCAGTTTTAGTTTTATTATGCTGTCATTCACAATAGGCTCACATGACTATCAAACCCACAAGATGTTTTGCCAATAAGATTTGAAAATGTAATGACAATAAAATAAAATTTTCATAAATAAGAGAATTGTGCTTCAAGGCATACCGAGATCTTGTTATGTGAGTTTTCAATAAACCTAGTGGCTTTGCTTGTTCTCATAACTTCTTTAGAACTTTCTTCATGGAATTGACAGTGTGTTGTTAGTAAATTTCATGTATACGTTATTTTTCAAATAATAATATTCCTTGAGGTAAATTTGGTTTATGTTAGTGTACTAATGAACAGAGCATCTGCACCAAATATTAATTTAAATGAACATGTAGTTTTATAGTTAACATTTAGTCATTCAGCTCACTAAAGGTTAGTCATCTAGGCTTCCTGTAGAGGCAGTAGGGAGGAAAGCAATTATTGACTGCACTAATGGTAAGTGCTTAAGATAGGTGAGATGAATCACTAGCTCAGGGTGTCTCTCTCTCTTTCTGCTAGTTACAGAAGAAACCTAGGTCATTTTGGACAAAACAGGTATCTTCTGGGCGACTGTGAGGGTGAGAGAAATTTAATATCTGGTACTCTTGACTTTCAGCTGATAATTTCCCATCATTCTGTTAGCAGATTTTTACATAATGTTAGCCTTATTGACAAAATAGTATATGTATCTTGAGGTTTGCACATAAAATATTAACAAACAAAAGACCAAACAGCATACACATGCACAGTTTCCATGTTTCACAAATTTACATGGAGCTTCATACAATCAGGAAAGATTGCTGAATGTGGAGATAAAGTTAAAAGGGAAAGCAGGGGAAAAATGGTTCCTAATTTTTCTGACTTGAAATAATTGGCATTAAAGTATATATTTCTTTCTAGAGATGTAAACTTTTAGAAATTGTCACTTCCAGAAATTCTTTCTGTAGAGCTTACATCAAAACTTAGTCAAATTGGTATGCCACTGGCACTTAGGACAATTGTTTTGAAATAGTTTTAAAGTTAGTTGTCTGTAGTTATTTGCAGAATGTGTTACGTTAAGATAGTATCTTCTTCACATATAGTTTTAGTCTTGCATGTAACTTCTCCGTTGAATCCAGTAGTTTCCCCACTCCCATCACTTCTCCCACAGCATAAAAGGAATGCATAAAAACCAGTTATGCTGGCCTCGGGTTGCTGCTTCTCCTTGGTAGTGCCAGAGCTTACAGCAATGACAGGGAGACTGGTCTCCTGGATCTACACAATACTTAAGTAATTTACTGTTCTTAGTACAGATTGCTGAAACTTAATTTGAGCTGATCAGCTGAAAGTAGAATGCCTTTGCTCACTAAAATAATTTCGGGTACATCTGTATCTGAATTCTTTAGTTGTTCCTAGCACGGGTGGAATCCAGTTGTATTGTTTGGTTATACAGCTACTTTCTTCAGGTGTTAGCATGCAAAATAGTAGTAGTGATAATATTTTTGGTATTTTATTAAATATTATTCATTAGTTTTAATGACTAACAAAGCTTAAACTTAACACACCTATTAGAAAGTCTACATAAAATCTCATAGGTGTACGCAGCACCTCACTGCAGAGGAATGCTACGCATACTTTGCTGTGATAACCTGTAGCTGTGTTATGCACCTTCTGAATACAGACAGCATCCAAATTAGTAGTGTGTGTTTGTACATAGATGGTATATATACCTGGCATGCTGCTTGCTGCTTTTCTTCAGCAGCTGTGCTGTAAATAGCTGAATTTTTAATTAATATTTAATAACTCTAAATAGGGTATTTAGGGTCTTGGATGGAGGGGATGGAGTTAACATTTAATGCAGACAGTTCTGTATCATAAAGTTGTTTTTACTTTATGCTACAGAAAAGCTTTTCAGACAGCTTGTGCAGTCCTCAGTGTCTGGCTTGCCATCTTGCCTTACGTTACACATCCTTTGCTTGCTTTATGAATTTTCATTTGGAAAAGTAAAAGCATTTCACAGGTGGAAAGCCAGAATTTTCTGCCTTGTGAGGTACTTCTGGTGGTAAAAGTACCTGTCTGACTTAAACATTCAGCACATTAAATATGCTTCTTAAAAACAAAATTGTAGAATTCTGTATGTAGCTCTAATGATTTGAATTTTAACCCCTATAACTCCTGGTTTTATATAGATTTTCTATTCAGGTAGGTTAAGATTTATTTTGGTTGTTGAAGAAATTATTATGTATTGCCTTATAGTCCTGTATCTTTGTAAAGAAATATGCTTTTAATTCCTTAGAATAGCTTAAACTGTTACATAAAAATGAAGAAGATGGCATTACTTTGGTTAATTCTTTAGAGATCGTGTAGCTGTTTTTTCAGATTCTGAAGCTCTCTGAAATACTCATCAAACAGACTTTAGGCTGTCCAATACTTCCTTGAAAAATGTTGAAGTAGTTGAGTTTTATTTGTATTGTAGAGGGAACACTGTGCACAAACATTTCATTTTTTTAGTTGCATTATCTCTGTGAAATCCTGAATTCTTTGCCCTAGGAAGCCAGACTTCTAGGCCACACATGACACTCCTCTTCTTAGGATAGTCCTTATCCATGCTTTCAATAGAAGGAATAGTTTCATTCTTTTCTCAACATCTGCAGATTTTTGCCACCAGAGTGTTCCTTCAGGTGCTAAAGCATAAGTTTTTGCCAACAGTAAGATTAGTTGCTCTGAAGTGAGATGGACACCACTTGATCAGTGTAGCCTTTGGCCTGTATAGCTCAGCTGGGAGTTGGTTGCTGAGGTGATTTAATAGGTTTCCAGTATTGTTACAGTAATTATTAGGTCTTTGACAAGAAGGAATCAAAGATTTGATAAAGGGTACCATACTCAAGTTTCATTTACAGAACTTGCCATAATAATGTGCTATCATGGATAATTAAAAGCAGGCTGTATTAACTTGCCAAAAGTAGATTTTGCTTAATCCTTTTTTTTCAGTTCTTTACCTGTTAATTAGAAAACTAATTCCTTGGTACTTCAGTTGCTGCAGTAGAGTTGGAAGGTTCATAATTTTGTCTTTATTAAACTAATGGCTCCTTTTAAAAAATATGGTAGCAAAAACTATGTGAATGAAAAATATTAAATCTTAATAAGCTTATGTTCATGTTGTGCTGAGATTCGATTTATTTGTCGACACTGAAATTTAGAAGAAGAGTAAAATCTTTACTGGTTAGCTTAAAAGTAAAATCTGCCAATGTAAGCTTTTCCTTCCCTTTTAAATGCTAGTCTAATAAATCAGAACCCAGCAAGCTTGTGGCAGCTGTTCCTATGCAAATTGAAACCCTGTGTAAAATTGGATCCCTGGAACAAGTTGGGATCCCTGGCACCTAAGTTGGAAGAATAGTAGATGAAAAAGGAAATCTTAACCCTGTAGATTCCCGTGGCACTTTAAATGCAATCCTACTGTGCATATTAAAAAGAAAATGAATAAATGTAACTGTTATAGGAAAGCGGCTTGCAAATTTCCTTTTCTCTTTCTTTCTCTCCCCAGCTAGTGATTTTGGTTGCATGATGTGGTTTTTAGGCTTGTGTGGCTGGTTATGGAGTTTTTTGGTTGGTTGATTTGGGTTTTTTTTTAATTTTGCTAAGCTTGTGCTTCTCTTTTTCAGAAATCTTTATCCCAAATTTGCATCACCCTGGGCATCATCACCTTGTCGACCTCAAGACATAGGTAACAGAGAAATAACTATTTCATTCAATATTAATATTTGCAAATTCTATTCATTTACATGTCTTAATAGTTTCATCAATTCCGATTCTTTTTTAGACTTCCATGTTCCATCTGAATACTTAACTAACATTCACATTAGGGATAAGGTGAGTATGTGTGTATATGTGTATTTTTTGTTAATTTATTATAGTAATTTTCTAGATTTTCTTTTCGATAGTTGATGTTCAAAATCAGTGCAGGTTGTCCTCAGTCGTTTGGGGGACACTGGTGCATTAACTGGCTAGTTGGACGCATCATGCACCCATTCCACCTTAAAAAAAGGGAATTAAAAACTGAGAATGGGCATGGTTAGCAAAAGTTTCTTAGAGCCTATATACTGTAATATTCAAATGGCATATTAAATCAAGATTCTATAGAGATGAGGTCAGAATTGTGGTTCAAGATATTCTCACATTTATCTGTTGCATTCCATGTCTACATGAATAGGGATTTTTTTGCTAGATATGTTTCCTTTCAACTGTTGCAGCTCTGTAAGAGTGATCATTGAGAAATATTGTAAGAAATCTTAGTAATGTTATTTAATAGATTTTGAAGTGGGAAAATACGAGTAAATGTTGTTGGTTATTTTGTTAAATAAAAAGTAGCTGAGGATGCACAAAGGCAGAAAATTCTGTCTTGCCAGTTCATTACTTCTGTTTATTTTTCTATTGTATCCTTCAAGTTGTAAAGGTTAACTATAAAAGTGAAGAAAACTGGATTGGTTTAATAATTATTACTCTTGTTTTATTAGAGTATCATTTGCAACACATTTAGCATGGAAGCACATTCTGGATGTATCCTTGTGTTATTTAAGTGGGATAGTATGTCTTAAAACATTTATCTCTTCTGATTTTTCATCCTCATTTTCTTTAATCTTTTGCAGCTGGCTGCAATAAAACTTGGCCGATATGGAGAAGATCTCCTGTTTTATCTCTATTACATGAACGGAGGAGATGTATTACAGCTATTAGCAGCAGTAGAGCTGTATGTTCAAACTATTTTGTCAGTATTTTATGATTTAATCTATTGCAGTAATGAAGTAGTAGATGTAAAAAAACCCAAACCCAACAAGTTAGAAACTGAAAACAGAAGTTTAATCAATCTAAAGCTGGAAACCATTTTTTTTTTTTTTTTTTAATACCTCCTCCAACCTTGGTCCAATTTTGTACTATTTTTTTCATTCGTATAGTGGCAATCAAAAGCCTGTCTTGTGAATTTTGCAATATTATGAAGTTCTGTGAAAAAGTGGCAGGTGCCAGTCACTATTAAGCATGTAATGTAACTGTCTTGAACAAAACAAAAACCAGGAAATAATCGTATGAGTTTGTTGTTTGAACCTACCAGACTTCTTAAAGTTTCCTATGTGATTAGTTTGAGCTGTAATAATTCTATGGAAGAGGTATGAAATCACAGGTGTAACAATGTCTTAAAAATTTTGTTTTGCTTTTGAATATATTGTACAATTTTAATTGAAACCCTTAAAATTTTTGTTTATTAAGTCACGTTCAGATAACTAACACTAAAAATTATTTTTCCTTCTTATTGAAAATTAAAGATTTAACCGGGATTGGAGATACCACAAAGAAGAACGAGTATGGATCACCAGGGCACCCGGCATGGAGCCAACAATGAAAACCAATACGTACGAGAGGGGAACATATTACTTCTTTGACTGTCTTAACTGGAGGAAAGTAGCTAAGGTATCTCTTTCCCCTTGTGCAGATTTCTTAAGTCTGTCAACTATGTATTTTTAGAAGAACAAAAGTAAAACTCGACCTCTTCTCCCTGCCCCATACCCCCACCCCAAATCTCAACCATTTTAACCTTCTGTTGTTTAAGTTCACTATCTTAATTTCTGATGTGTGAGGGAATAAAGACATCCTAAAACACTGGCTTGCTTGTGGGAAAGGAGGAGCTGTCTCTGTTTCCGGTTTTCTTTGGGACATGCAAGGACTTAGAACTTCTATTATGAGTTTCGTTACAATGAAAAGCTGCTGCTTCTTTTTTTTTTTTTTTCCCAAGTACAGAGTTATAGAATGTAAAGCATTATTTTAGAACTTGTGCTTGCGAGTATTTCATTATTTTGCTTTAGAAAATTAAATAGGGAGCCAGCATATCTCACTTTGGAATTAAAAATGGGGGTAGGATGAGTATTTTTATTGTTTTTTAGGTACTTTTCTTGAGCATATTGCAGAACTTCTGTGTTCTGTTGTTTAAACATCAGAGTATTTTGAAATAAATCACTTCTTTTAGGGAGGAGTCATGTTTTCATGATACTTGTTTTCTGTATTCTAGGCCAAGAAGTATTAAAAAAATCTACAGTCTTCCCTTCAGACTTTTCATAATCTCGTTGTTCCTTTCTGTCTGTAAATACTGTCAGTAATGTTCACCTTTTACTTGTTAGCTGAAGAAGTGTATAGCATTGCGCTTCATTTACTCCACCACCCTCAAAAATAATTAATTTCCAGTATCTTCCAACTTCTAAGAGCATCCAACTTCCAGTTCTAGCTTTCAGCTTTTAAGACCATATCATACAATGTCTTTTGCTGGCTGGATTGTGATTCCTTTTCCCTGCTAAAGCAAAGATTTTTCTAGTGCCAGAACACACTATCTGAGTACATCAGGAGTGCTAACGTTCACTAACTGGCAAGAGGTGTCCTCTTCTGAAATTAGCTGCTGGACAAGGTGATGCCTTCAGCTTCAGCTGGAGCTGAAAAAAGATACATTCTCATAATACACATATATATACAAGATTTCACCTACCTAGAGTCTGTTTGGGTTAAACAATTTGTCAAGAATCTTATTCCCCATATAAGTTTGGCTACATAAGATCTTATGGACATGGCATGATTTTGTTTCCAGTTTTAGCTGACATGTTGGATTCATCAGTGAAAGAGGAACATAGAACTTCCATATCAGACCTTCTGTAGGTCACAGGAGTATCACACTCCTGCTTTTCTTTAAAAAAGCACTTAACAGGTCAGGCCAGGTTAATCTTGAAGCCTTGCACTTACAGATGTGATTCTATCATGTCAAAACTATGTTTTGTGCTTCCACATCCTTACATATTTAGTTTAATTAGAAATCTTGTTGCCTGGAGCCGAACTCATGATTTTTTTCCTGAATAGGCATTTTACGTCTGTAGGCAAGTTGCATCTATGCACTTGGAGATTGTGAAATATTGCATTAAATAGTTACGTGTCTGTTGATGTGGTTTTAAACATCAGCTTTAAATTAAAGGGAATAAAAATTCGGTGTTCTCCCCTCTATATACTGAGATTTGCCGTCATCTAGAGATTAACTGGATATAATACTCTTTTTTTCTTTCTTCCCCTCTCCCCCAGTAAGTTTGCTTAGTCTGTGCAAGCTCCCCTCAGAAATTAACATTTTTGTTGCCCCAAATGGGACGGGAGGTTATTCAATCCATTTGCAGGTGTAACTCATTGCCTCTTCTGCCTTTGTGACCATAAGGACCAAGATTTTGTAACTGAAGTTTTTAATGGCAAGCCTGACTTGTATGCCTTTTCATAAATGCAAGGTAATTCCAAAACTTCTAAGCAAAAGCATTACTACCCTCGAAAAAAAAAAAAACAACAACAAACCAAAAAACAAAAACAAAACAGAAGGGAAGTTTTAATTTGTTGCTTGGTATACTTCCTTAGGTTTCCCAAGGCACTGTTTAAAGCTACCTTATTATTACATAAGATAATCAGAGGGGAAAAAAGTACCTTTTGAAAGGATAGATTTCTTCTTTGGAGTCAACTGAATATGTTCCATTTATTTATGAGCAGTTAGAGCCTCATGTAGGTTCATATATCAATGGAATTGACTCTTTACCTTTTATGGAAAGACATTTCTTTTACTAGGAAGAAGTGGTGCCCATTGTATAAGGTTAGTAACCTCTTTAGTGTCTCCTTTTTTTCTACCTGTAGTAGATGTGTGAAGTTACTACGTGATGCTTAAACATTACTTTTGAAGACAGTCTTATCTCTATTTGGAGTCCTGAGTGCTGTCCTGAAATTCAGCATCCAGTACTTGACTTGCCAATTAGCACACTACATCCTTCCTCTTAAAGAGTAGAGCTGGCTTCACCTATTAGGCATTCCTGAAAATACTGTGGCGAGAGAGATACATGAGAGAGATGAATCACTACTATTCTCCGAATGCTTTTGCCTAAGATCTACACAGATTCTCTTCTTTTTACTTTGCATCCTGAAATTAATTGCCCCAACATTAAGAAGCAGTTGATAACTAGTAAGGAGAGGGATAGTATTTTCTGAAGTTTTACACCTGCAGCAATAAATTAACAGGGAACATGATTTCCCCCCTCCCTGATGTCCATACAAAGAGATAATTTCTTTTAGGTTTGTGTATTTCTTAATGTAAAAATTGGACCTGGAGTTTTTGGGGTTTTTTTGTTTTGTTTTTTTTAATTTGTATTTAATTTTAGTTTGGTGCAGAATACAGCAGGAAGCTAGAGATGGATTTGGGGGAAATTTGCTATTTTGTTACATGGGAAATGAATCACTTGCTAGAAATCTTTCTGTGACCTTTCCATGTTTGATAATTAAATAAGAACTTAGATGTATACCTGCTGTGATCTTGGCTTTGAAAAGGAATGCTGTTACCTCTGATACCAATTTCCAGTGTTGGTATTTCCTTGGAGGAAGACTAACATAGACTTACCATAACAAGCATGGCAATATTTCATAACTCCATGTTGCATGAAAGCAAAGCAAAGTTTGGCCAAGTAATTTTATCAAACAAATGCAGGAGTGTTAATGTTTCAGGAAGTTCAAAATATAAGAAGCTGTGAGAAAAAGTCTTCTGATAAATTGCAATCTCTTACTATAACTGCTGCATTATTACTGAATGCTGAGAATATCAGTTCCGTAGAAGGCTGCAGTAGTAATTTTTGCTTAACAATTTCATTAGTGCTTTCTTAAAGCAGTCAGACAAGAATTATTTCTGGTAAATTACTGCCTCTTACATGTGTAAATTCAATTGTTTTTCACAGTACTTTATAAACTGGTCTGTTGTTCTAGTGTATATGCTCAAATGTAGGGCAACACATATTTTAATGTGTTATGCCTTGCAGACATGGTGCATTATGAGCTTACGTATTTATTGTACCTGTTTTAAATTATACTGCATTTCAACAGATACTGAAATACAACTTTCTACTTCAGATAATATGACTAAACTTTAAGACTATATTTGTAAAAACATACACCAGACATGATCTAGCAGATTTCTTGATTCTCTCCTAGATTGGTTTTAACAAAGCCCAGTAGACAGAATGACTTCAAGAAAATATTAAATAATTAATTTATATTTTCTATTAAGCTGTCAGCTCTATTTTTATATTCGTAATTGATAATAGACTGAAGAAGGAAGTGCAGTTTAACAGCTGAGTAATGAGAGTTCCTAAACTGTTAGGAAATAAAATCAGATTAATTCTATGTTGATACATTACATGGTAGTAAATAGTGGAAAAAATATGAATGTCAGTAAATGTAAAATTCACCTTAAATGCAAAACAAAATGAAGGAAAATGCTGATTACAGATATATGGTTTTTCATCCTAGGGCATGTGGAAAGTACAGTATGGTTAAAGACACTTTGGTTTTTCACTGAGGATTGGGCTATGTATTTTGCTGCTGTTGAGGAGACATGACAGAGGAAGGGAAGTTGATATGACGCCAGAAATGCTTTCTACAATTGCATATTTACTGAAATCCTGGTTTAAATTGCCTGAAGTAATCTGTCTGGAATTTCTTCTTTGAAAAGTAATGAGAATTAATCCCATTTAAAGAACAAGAATATAAAACCCTTTTACTTTGATTTTTGTAGTTACAACACATGAAATTCTTTATGGGAGAGAAGCGTTTATTTGCTTATAAGGGTTGTTGCCTATATTAAATTACTCCTTTTCCTTCTAAGATCAATATTCATTGACATACTTTCGTAATAGCTAGAATGTTAAATCTGTTCTTCTAATAGAGATGTGCCATAGCATTTTAATTCAGCCTGTAATTTAAATCTGGGTCTTTGCATCTATCTTTAAGCCAACATAAATGCTGCTTTTTTTTGGTTCCATTTGGAATTTTTGAGCTAGCCATGAGATTTCTACCATCTCCTTTGGTGGACTTTACACAGTCCAGAATATTTTGTTCTCAGGACATTTTCTATTCTGCTTTTTGTTTTGTTTAACTCTGGTAATGCTATGGATCATCTTAAGCAGTTCTCTTCTATCTCTAGTATTCTTGCCTATTATTATCTCTACGTGTGCAGGCTGATGTAACTTTACCATCAAAATCAGTTTTCAGAGTGACATGAGAAGTGATGGATTTCTTTGCATAGAGCAGTTCATTTAGTGTCGCATGTGTGCTCCGAGTTTCCACACACATTTAGTATTCACTATTCTTGCTTAATAAAAGGTATTTAATTTTCAAAAATTATTTCCATGTAGAAAATAAAACAATTTAACAGATGTTTGTCAATGAATAAATGGCACTTCTTTGAGGTTTTTTTACATTTTATTTTTATCTGTTTATATTAAAAGATATCAGTGGTACTGTTCACATCCTAAACCACAGTGGCCACTGGAATCAAAAGCAAAACAATAAACTATATCTGTAATATAAATATTTTCTATATGTAATAAATAATTGCCTTTTAGTCTTCAAAAATATTTGGTCAATGAGTTCTTTTATTGGTATTGTCAGATATAACTTGAGGTGTCCTCGTACACTACTGGATATTGGATTTGTGCATTGTTGTCACTGGGGTGCAAATCAAAATCAGGCTGTTTTAAGCCTGTTTATTTTAAAAATCAATGAAAGTTTGAAGTATAAACTCCCATCGAAAGGATGCTTGGTAGGGAATCCTATTGCTTCTTCTAAATGTGGGGCTTCCAGTTTGTGACACACAAGAGCTACCCAAGCTCCTAAACATTTCATTGAGACGCACACCTTGTTCACAGCTACTACTGCCAATAGAGGCACACAACCACCTCAGGTTTGGAAAGCCCTTTTTAGGCTACTGATACTATCTTAGCAGTTTAAATAGCTGTTTTCCATGGATAATTTTGAAGGCATTTCACAGCATGTGGAGGTCCAGGGAACTGATTGAAACTAAACATAGATTGATAGTAATGTGCAGATCCTTCCATGACTATTTGCAGAATGGAAACTTTGAAGGTCATGAATGGGAGAGGAGTTTGAGTGGTATTTTTTTTCTGTTATAAAATGACTTCAGAATTGGTGAAGATCCACCCAACCTAAACCAGCATCTCTTCAGTACTGGCACATGTGTATGTGTATCTGCACAGAAAGGGAGCATACACCAACTGGCACACAGTGTTAATTAGGAATGCCAAAAGCACTTGACTTGTATGTATGACCTAAAGAAGCCCAAACAAACAAGACAGACAAACCCACCACTGATATAAAAGAACACACCCAAAAAACCACCAACTAACTAAAATACCTCTTGGTTGGAGTAGAGAGTGGAGAGCAAGGATAGAAGCAGATGTGCAGCACTTCCATGCAGATGGCTGTAACCTCACAGGGTTTTGTTAGGTCTTTCCAGGTTTAGAGACAGTATTCTCTGAGGAATACAGACTTACTGAATGCTTAGCATTTCCCCTACTTTGTTTCCTTACCATGCTGAATGTTCCGTTGATGCTAAATGGGCTTCGTTTTGCCTTAGTGAAGAATGGTCTGAGAATTAGATTTCGTAGATTTTATTTTGGATCTTGCATTGACTTTGTCTTTAGTTTGTTTTGGCTACCTGCAAAACTGGAATATTTCACTGTTAAATCACTTCAGGGACTTCTTAAATAGTCTATTCACTACTGTTAGTGTGAATCTCTATGTAGAAATAGGTAAGCTTGCTCTGCAAATGCATATGATGTTCTGCTGAGGTTCTCCACTGAGTTAGGCAAAATAATGTGCCTGCCCAAGGTAGCTGTTGTTGAATTACCAAGAAGTACCCTTGAAGGACAATTCTGAAACTTCTGCTTACTCTGTTACTTAGATGAAATGGGGATGAGACAGTTAAACTGCTGAAATGATCTGAGAAATACAAGATTTCAGCAAGTCATTGTATGTTCTTGCATGAATGAAGAAACAAGCACCAAATGCCAAAGTGCACTAATTAGGGTTGTATGCGTGAGTTAAGGTCACAGGGATGGAGGCTGCTCTTTTCACTGTAAAAATTGGGATGCATTTAGGCACTGAGGGTGGTTACGCACCATTTTGTAGTAGCTGCTGTAGTCAGAGTAAGAATTCCTACTGGATCACTTAAATGATTTAAAATTGCACAAACCAGACGACCTCAAACAAAAGTTAGGTGATTGTGCTGGTGAGACAGTAAAGCTGCTTATTTACGAAGTGGTAGCTTGTGTGGCATCCAAGTACATGGGCAAAGGCTTTCATTCTGGCTGTTCATAAAACACAGAAAATTTCTTATGAAAGATCTTGGCCAAGTGTGGTACAGGAGCAATTTGCTCAGGATGTAGCTCTTTGGGTGAGTCAGAAGCATCATTTCGGAGTATGAAATGTGGTGGAATATTTTGTTAAATTCTAGCTTAAGTAGGTCTCAGTACTTTGTCTCTAGCATTTTAGATAGTGTTTCCCAAGGAGAAACCTAGCTAGTTTGTCTTACAGTTGGGTCTGATAGTATGCCACAGAATAGTCCCAAACTTCAGGTCTTCTCTGTACGTCCAATATGTTGAAAGACAGAAGCTTTTATTCATAGTTCAGCTCATGCTGTGATAGTGTATTTGTGTTCTCTGTGTACATATATAAAATTGTTTGAGATCATAACTAGGGTTTTGAGAATAATGTAGCATGGAAAAGAATAGGAGAACTTGCATATTGTGAGTATGATGGCTTAGGATATTGACTTCTTTCTGCTTAAAGTACTGAATCTGAGACAGGCAAATCATGTGTTTCTACCTTAAGATAAGTTAGGACTTGACCTCTTCTGTGTTTGTGCTTTTCAAGCGTGGCTGGTAGAAAGACCAGGTCTCACCAGCTAAATGGCAGGTTATTTGATTTGGTTTTGTGTTTTTATTTTAATTGTAGGAGTTCCATCTGGAATATGACAAATTAGAAGAAAGGCCTCATCTGCCATCAACCTTCAACTACAACCCTGCTCAGCAAGCCTTCTAAAGACTTCCCTTTTCTTGGGGTATGGCTGTCTCAGCACAATACTCAACATAACTGCAGAACTGATGTGGCTCAGGCATCCTGGTTTTAATTCCTTGAGGATCTGGCAATTGGCTCATGCGAAGGGTCACCATTTGAGGTCCTGCCTTACTACTTATGTGCTGCCCAACAACTAAATTTGTAATTGTTTTTCTTTAGTTTGAGCAGGGTCTGAATTTTTGTTTCTGTTTTATTTTTTGCCAGCAGACAAGCTTGGGTCTGTAAAGACAAGCGAGTACACTGACAAAAGTTTACCACTTAGTTTTCCAAAATGTAAAAACAAAAAAAAAGAAAAAAGACAAAAAATTAGACAACAAAATTTGCATTGTTCATTGTAGCACTATTGGTAATAAAAAATGTTTGTGCATTTTTATGTGAAGATCCTTCTCGTATTTCATTTGGAAAGATGAGCAAGGTTTGCTTCCTTCATTTTACTTCCCCTTCTGTTTTTGAAAGGCAGTTTTCGCCAAGCTTAATGCAAGAATATCTGACTGTTTAGAAGAAAGATATTGCCACAGTCTCTGGTTAGTTTCCAGAGTTGTGTATTACTGAGCTTCATCTTTCCAGAATGAGCAAAACACTGTCCAGTCTTTGTTACGATTTTGTAATAAATGTGTACATTTTTTTTAAATTTTTGGACATCACATGAATAAAGGTATGTATGTACGAATGTGTATATATTATATATATGACATCTATTTTGGAAAATGTTTGCCCTGCTGTACCTCATTTTTAGGAGGTGTGCATGGATGCAATATATGAAAACGGGACATTCTGGAACTGCTGGTCAGGGGACTTCTTTGTCGCCCTGTGCACTAAAGGGCCAGATTTTCAGCAGCCAAGGACATCCATACCCAAGTGAATGTGATGGGACTTAAAGAAGTGAACTGAGACAATTCACTCTGGCTGTTTGAACAGCAGCGTTTCATAGGAAGAGAAAAAAAAAAAAAAGATCAATCTTGTATTTTCTGACCACATAAAGGCTTCTTCTCTTTGTAATAAAGTAGAAAAGCTCTCCTCACTGCAGTGTTGACTTTGATTTGAGATTGTGAAATTATTTCTTCAACAATGAAAAATGGAAAAAACCCCAAAAGTTGAAGTATTAAAACTATCGAGCTGTACAGTGGTTAAGACACTTGAAGAGTCTTTTTGCTGCTGACAAGTAAATTTATGAGAGTTCTGTATTCCTTTCCACAGCCAAAAAGTTTGGTTAACCTTGATTTCAGATCCTCTCTCTATAACAGCAGATAGCAAGTCATTTTTAGAAAGGTGGGTGGGGAACATCTCAAATGATAAAGATGTTTCAAGAATTCATCACAGAAGGAACATTTAGAAGAAACTTGGGTTAGAACTGATCATAGCTTAGTTCCTGGTTAGTATTTTCCCACTTAACCCAGAAATACATTTCATTTGATGATCACTACTACTTGAGCCTCCAGATGGAAACAAACATGAATATATACTGGTTCTGAAAATTGTGACTGTTCTGTAGAGGGGAGGAATTAAAACCTGAGCCATTTGGATAGTTTCCTTGATGTTACTGCCACGTGCTGCTAGTGGTGCAAACCACTTCAAAATACCTGAAATGACTAAAGCAAATCAAGTTAATGAATTGTGGGGATTTATTTTTTAGGTTTTGACCTGGTTTTCAGTGTGGTGCAATACCAGCTTATTGGCATATATTGAATTACACTTGGAAATTGGACCATTAATGGCATTGCTGTGGCTCTGTATCAGCTATATTGCAATTCTAAATTTTACACTTTTTTATATCTATTTTAGTGAGAGACATAAAAATGTAAGCCTATTGATTATGGAGTTTTTATTAAAGCCAACTGCTTTCAGAACTTGAAAGAAGAGGTTTGTTATAATTGAGGTGATGGCTAAAAGAGCTGAAAAAGGGGGTGGCTTTTTCTATTTGTCTTTTTTTTTTTTTTTACTCCTTTTCCTTTTTTTCTTCTTTTCTAATCCTCCTGCCTTTTTTCTCCATTTTTTTTCTCCTTTTCTCTTAAATCAGAGCAGATACAAACATATATTTGACTGTTCAAACAAATCTATACATTTTAAATCCGATAACTTTCTAAAAGCATCTTGCTCACTCCACAATTAATTTTACACTTCTTACTGTCAAAGGTCCAATGTGATCTTTCCTTTTTGTTTTGTTTTGTTTTTAAGGATTCCTAAAATGATGTTTACATCTTCAAATCAAATGTGATTATTTCTTCCTATATGGGCTTAGGGGTTTTTAGTGTAATTTTTCATCTGCATAGCCGATCTCATGGAAATGAACAACAGATATGATAACGGGAGCAAGATAAGATGCACTTTTTCATGTAACTTACACTACTAGATACCTATGGTACTTTAAAAAGCTCGAATTTGGAATTTAAGTTCTCCAAAAGGTTACTTTGATGATACAGTTGTATTCAGCTGCATGATACTTCAAAAATGCAAGATGCTTGATTTTAGCGAACTTCTCACCTGTGAGCAAGGAGCTGGGGATTTGCTCCTTCTAAGGGGAAGAATAGTCTGGCTCTCACCTGTCACTTAAATAAGCATATATGGAGACTTTAAAATGTGTGACTTAATTTCATGTTACACTCTGGGTTGAAGCAGGAGAGAGGCTTAAACAGAAAACCAGGTATAAAATGGGAAACACTTCTTAGCTGATACCACAGTAATAAGAAAAGAAAACCCATACTGCCTTTATTTTCTGAGAGGAAGAAAACTTCAGGCCTTACACACATTTACACATGTGGCAGCTGAATTACCTGCAGATTCTCAGCACTATCAATTAAGGTCTGAGGCATATTTTATGTTTTTACATTGCACTAAAGCTATTAATAAGGGGAGAGAACAAAATGCTATTTTAAGCATACATTTATTTGAGGTGGGTTCTTTCGTCATAATTACAGCGTTGTGCGACAACATGCAAGGTAAGTTCTGAGTAGTAAACTCAGTGCTCTTGGAAGCAAGTAGAAGTATTTCTGTTTCTGGCCTGGTTAACACACTCTCATAGTTATTGCTCCTTACTGTGTATTTGTTTATTGAGTAGTTAGCTCCACTTTCTCTGGCAGTTCACTACCCTGAATTTTCAGGGTTACAGTGGGTTTCACCCACTTGATTATCCCCCAGTACTGCAGAAAGCACTTGCAGTTATTTTAATAGTATGACTTAAGCCACCCAGCCTGTGGGAAAATCATGACCAGGGGGTCATGGAAGAAGGCAGTAAGGACACTCCACCTGGGTGTTTAAAAATGAACAAGCAAAAAACCACCCAGGGCAATCTCCTCTGCCTTAGTACCTGGTGCCACAAATACTTAAGTGTGTGAAAGCCTTCATGGGCTTGCTTAATCTAATTGAAGACCCAAGTAATCCAGGGAAGCCTGCAGATACTCACATGGATGAAAACTTCTGCACGTGACTGTGACTCCGTTCAAGTGTCGGCTGCATGTGTCGGGATTCACGACTGGCCACACCAGTCTTTCACGGACATGCATCTATACGGCACAAAGAGGTATAATCATATCACCTTGCTGTTGGCCATGTCTGAAATCCTCTCTATCCCCAAGACAGTATTTTTTGTACTTTTCTGTTTCAATTTACAGTTTCTATGAAAAAAATACTAAGAATGTACCCAAAATAAGGACTTCTGTGTTGTAGTCATGTGTGAAATTGTGTGCGAAGTGCTGAGAGGCTCTGTTGTTGGCCCTAAAGAGACCAGAAACTACCTTTGGCACAACCTTAACAGCACTGGAAATGGGAGATCTACGGGGCAGTCAGCTCTGTCCTGCATGGCTCGTAGGTGGCCATGTCTGTTGAAGAAGGGTGTTCAGTTTCTAAATAACGTTGTCTCAAAGATACTTGTCACCTAGTAGGAACATATTTTAGGGTTTGGGTTTTTTAATTCATTCCCTGTAACTTGTGATTGAAAGTACTTCCATGGCTGGATGTTGACTTGAAACAAAAAGAAAATTTGATTGCTATCTGTCACACTTAAGAAGAGCTTCTAAATGCACAGTTGTCATCCTAAGCATGAGGTAGCTAGACAGTTCTTTTAAGAGCCTAAATATAACAACTGCTTCTATTAAAGCCAGTGTGCTTAGTTTTCAATTGCCATTCCCTTCATTGTGTTCTTCAAACTTCACCGCTGCTTAAAAGTTACGCTCGAGAAGTTGAATTCTGGTAAAGCATGCAGATTGGGCTAAGCAGCTAGTCTGAGCTGACAGACTAAATGCTTAGTGGGATTTTCCTATGGTATGAGAAATAAAACGGTGTAGCTGTTTTCATTTCTCTTCTCTCTGCTCTCATTTCCACAAATGTGAAAGCTTCTAGTAAGTTTAAAAGACCAGAGGAAATGGAGCTGCATGGCTGGTTTTGGAATTGCAGTTTGAATTACTTTGGTAGGTTACCTCTTAAAACCACTTTACTGTTGAGTTGAACTTCATTTTTTTTTGATGTAATGTTAAAGCACACCCAACATAGTTTCTAATATTACTGATTCATCCCACTCTAGAATTAGCAGTGCTAACTGAGATTGTATATTATTTTCCTAGACTTTGCTTTATTATTTGCATTTCATATTCCCTTGTCTTAACATGCCTGTACTGGACGTGGGGATACATCACAATTTTCCTGCTGAAACTGACAAAATACTTTTCTGCAAAACCACTTTTTTGAGCTCCCTCTGGCTTAACAAGCAATCCAGTGAAGTAGCCGATTTTCATCACTGCACCATCCTGCATCACCCGTGAAACAGTCCTGATGAGGAGCGAAGGGAAGGAAATGAAAGAGAAGACAGGCATCCAGAGCTGGTTGGCCTGCTGCAGACGTGAATATCATTCTGTGGAAGCTTTTCAGCTTCCCCTACAGTTCTTCTTTTGGACAAAAGGGCAGGTTTAGTTGTTCCTCTGCCCCTAGGTGTGTTTCTAGCAGCCAGCTCTATCTCCCTTTGAAGATCAGTCTGCTTTCTGACATGCATCACAGTGTTGTTTTAAAAAGGCATTTTGTTATTTTATATATACATATTTGCTATTCGAAAAGGCACTCTCATGGAAGACAGTGCGAGGCAGCTCTACGATGAACATCACGAGGACCACTGCTAGACTTCTGCGAGGAAACGGGGACGTGTGAGCCCATTCATGTCAGGGGTGACAGACACCACCAAGGGGCTGTCCAGCCTTGAGGTACACGACAGAGGCGGAGGCGTACTTGCCACGGGCTGTACAGGTTGCCTTCAGGTGGGTGATCAGCGACTGGCCACAGGTAAGCCTGCCCCTCGGTCACGGGTCAAGAAAGGGCCTGTAAAAACAGGTAGCAACCTGTTAATCCTGCTGCTGGGAAGTTCATCCGGGCATTTAACATCACTCTGGATGCTCCTGGTGCAGTCCACAGTTGTGGAGCCTGTGTCCTGACTCCTGCCCTCAACAGGTGACATCAGCGCTAAAATCTTCACAGCAGGCCCCGAGTACCCAGCTTTGCTTTCTGACAAATCAAGCATCGGTGATCATTTTTCTCTTCCAACTGGTTCAAGCAGCCTTTGAGCCGTGACCGAGTTATTTGTGCAGAACTTCAAAACCGAGGAGATTACCCAGTGAACGCTAAAATCCATCCCCAGTCAAAATACAGCCTCAGCATCTCCTCTGACTATGGATGATGTAGGGGTTGGACGCATGCAGGAGGACTAACTCTCAAGGTTGCTGTTTCACCCAGTGAGCTGTTGTGTTTATTTTCAGCTGACAGTGCTTTACGTACAGCAAGGAATTGAATCGAGTACCGAACACCAGCTGTTCAGAAGGCAAGAAAAAGGAGAAGCCAGCCCATCTAGACAGGGAAAGCAGGGCTGGAGCTTTCTTTCAGGTGTCAGGCAACAAATCTACCTGATTAAAAATTCATTGTTTATAATATGAAATCTCTACACAGCGAGCCCCAGCATCAGAGACTGTCATCACCACAGTGCTGGCAGCAAAGCCTGACTGATGGAATGGATGCACAGAGCCAATCACTAACCAAGACGAGTTCAGTTTCTAATATAAAAACCTATGGCAGGTTTAAGTAAAAATAAAACCACTTATTGCTGGCATACCTTTTCTGAAACCCATTGGTGTTAGCAAAGGCTGCCACAGAGCAGTTAGCCTGAGGGCAGTGTGGTAGCACACTGGTGCAACCAAGGACAATATTTGCATCCATTTATGTTCACGTCACAGTGTGGATTCTTAATAGCCTTCCTGCCAGGTGTTGCTCAATAGTCCATTTGGAGAACCTATGGATCAACTTTATTTTTAAAAGTTTGATGTCTCACTCGGCAGTGGGAAAGCGATTGGAAAAGGTGGCCAGAGGAAAGTGCAGTTTCCCATACTTAGTTCAGTGTTGTTTCTGTACCTTCTTGTTTGCTGTATCATCCAGTTCAGCTATTGGCTCCAACACTGTCACATTTTATTCTACTTAATTGCCTATGATAAAGACTACAGAATAAAAATATTACTATTACTTATGGTGCTCTGGCACCGAAGAGCTTGTTCTGTTGTTTTGCCACCACAGTGTGAAATGCTGAGTAATAACCAAAGCATTTGCAAAAGAAGTGTATTTTCTTGGATCAATTGCTTATGAGGACCTGCCACTTCTTAAGGTGATCTTTCAAAGGTCAGTACTTTCCTGTTGAAAGTATAATTCCTATATAAAACATTCTGACAGCTCTCATCTTGCTTGCTCACTTACCTTCAAACAGCGATGAAAGAGCCTGGGTTTGTCCCTACTACGTGGATGCTGGATTTGGGGCCAGAGAGAGTAGAGCACTTGTGCTGCATCCCTGAAGTTGGACAAACTCCTGTTATTTCCCTTCTTGGTTAATAAGGTGAAAAAAGCAGCTGCTTCCTCACTTCTAGATATTTAATTTCAGGTCTGACTCCTCATGTATGCATAGAGGCCTCTGCAGATTTTGACATACAGGGGTTCTGAGTAGGGTTTCACATGGGCTCTCCAGGACTTAACCAAGCTGGCAGTGAGAACTGGGAATGACAGACTATTTTCATGGCCGGTTTCAAGCCGTGGTTTTATACAACTGGATTTACATGCTGGGATGCTATAACCACCCTGTGTGGGGATGTTGGCTTGGGGGGGAGGGGAGGAGGAGCCAAAACGTGCCTTAGGGCTTGTTTTGGTCCCCCCTCACCCGTCCTCCCCCCTTTAGGTATTGCCCACCCCTCTCTAGATACTAAAGCTTACACAGTACCCGGTGTTAATCCGGACCACAGCAAATCTTCCAGGCCAGTTTAATCCCGTTGCAATCTGTCCCTTCCACTCCCGGAGGGTCTTGAATTAGGTCAAGCGGGTTTACATTAGGGTTTTATTTATGGATCTAGGGAGTTCTGGGTGTGTTTTTCGCCTGGTGGTTGCACGCACAGCCCCACCCCGTGGGTTCCTCATCCTTGCAGGAGGCGGGGATGGAGGCGGGGAGCGGCGGGAGCTTTAGCCGATGGCAGCGGCTGCCCGGCGGCGGATGCCAGCGGCAGCGGGGCGATGGCGAGGAGCCGGGTGGTTTACAAGTACACGGAGGCGGAGGACAAGAGCATGCGGCTGGGTTTCCTCCTCATCGCAGCCGGCTTGCTGTCCCTGCTGGGCTTGGGGTGCTGCTGGCTGCGCCCGGCGCTGCAGGAGCGGGGCGGCGGCGGCTCCGCCAACTGCACGGTGCTGGCGGTGCGGCAGCTCGGAGAGCGCTTCGCCTGCACCTTCTCCTGCGGGGCTGCCTGCCGCGGCACGGCTCGGTACCCCTGCCTGCAGGTCCTGGTCCGCACCTCCCGCTCCCCAGCGCCCGCCCTGCTCCATGAGGACGAGCGGCAGCTCCGCACCAACCCCAAGGTGAGACTCGCGCTCCCAAAATGCGGGGTAAGGGGGGTTATAGGGATGCGTCCCGAGGGGCAAATCCTGCCCCCTTCGCCCTTCCCTGCCCCTTCACTACCCCTGCACTGCCCGTTGTGCCCGACTTGGCCCAAAGGGTCCCCTCCAGCAGCTCTCCGTTCGGGTGCGGGTTTTTCTCTGATGGGGGGATAGATGAAGTCACAGAGCATCCCCCGTAAATGCCCCTGTGCTGTTATTTAGCAAGAAGTACATATATTTATATATGAAAAGATACTATACGTGGTATGCATGTATATATATATGTGGTGTTGTGTGTACATATATAGCATGTGTATGTCTGCACTCTCTATATAGTATAGTTTAACACTATACACACTGTGTCTATACCTCTATCTCTATATATAACTATGTATATATATTTTATATATACATATCTTTATATAAGTATATGTGTGTAACTATATATCTATGTCTATATATATCTGCTTCTATTTAACTATGTCTATAACTATAAATATATCGATTTCTATCTATCTATATCAGAATAGATATCTGTGTATCTATATCCATGTATCTATTTCCCCAAGCAGACTCAGACCCACCTCTCCCTTCCAGCCGTGGGAGCGGTGCCGCCCCAGCCCACAGGCTCCCTGAGCGCACCCCGCTGGGATGCTGGTGCTAAACCAGGGAGAAACTCCTGCTGCTGGCTGGGAGGTCTGTCCGAGCAGTGTCTGATGCTGTGGCTCTGGGTGTCCCACAGGGTGAGGGGCTTCCCAGAGCCGTTCTCCAGGGCTTGAGTTGGAACTGTAATGGAGCAGCTGCAGATGGGGTGCTGAGGAGAGGCTGTGCTGGAACAGAAGTTTCCTCGGTGCTGTTTTGATTCTTAAACTTCTCCGTCACCCACACGAAAACGGACCAAATGGAAGCATCTTTAAAGTTGCATCTTCCAGCAAACTAGGGTATCCTGAAGGCAACGTGTGACTTGTGCTTTTTCTGTCTTTAAAGGCAGTTACTCTGCTTTCTCCTTTTTCTTTTCATGCTCAGTCCTGCTCCCTTTGCCAGCACGCTGCCTGAGCGGGGCAGATTTTGTTCAGTAGTTTCCAGAAAACAAAACATGTGGCAGAATCCACCTCCTCAAAGGAGCTGAAACCGGGAGTGTGCTGGAAAAGGAAATTTCATCTCTTCAACCGAGATACGGCTGTAGTGCAGTACCAAGAGCCATGCTAAGTACAATACAGGGGTCTGTGTGCAGGGGCTGGGCAGCAGACTTCCATGTCCAGTTTGGGACGCACTGCCTCACATCTCTACAGTCACAGTTACACCGGTGTGGATCTGTCTCTTGGATTAAGTTGAAGACTTGGGGTTCATGGGTTGCTTTTTGCCCCTTCGCAGCTTATGGACTCAAAAGGGTGGTCGGGGCAAAAATCAACAGAGTGAGCAGCAGGATAAGAAGTGTGACAGGATTTGGATTAAATTGTTGACGCCGGTCAGAAGCAGTGAGCAGTGAAGCTGGATGGTGCCTGGTAGCAAAGTGGATGAATCAGCTTGTGGGGGAGCTTTACGAACTTCACCTTTCCCTGTGGGTGCTGCTGCCAGGCTCCACAGGGCGAGTTGTGGTTATGGAGGCATGCATCATGAGCTGCCCCAGCACCAGTGCTTCCCTCAACTTCTCTCAGTCTTCAGGCAGGCAGTGGGTAGGTGGTGAGATGCAGGAGAAAAGCCACCCTTTTGATGGGAGATGGGAGGTAAGCAGTGCCACCAGCACGCCTGGGCTCGCAGCTCCTGCAGATCCTTAGTTTCAGCACAGGCATCCAAACTGGGCTCTGATCACAATGTCTCTCTGAGTACTCGGGGAGTTTTGGTTTGGTTTTACTTCTCCTGCATTCCTGGAAGTCTGGTGGGAAGAGGAGGATTACACCTTTCCCATGGCTGGATTGCAGTTTCTGCAGAGAGGCCCCCAGAGCTTCACAAGCCGTGCTCGTAAATGTCACTCAGAAGCCTATGTTTTATTTAACAATTAATAAACACAGGACAGTGTGTTGGCAGCGCGTTGCACTTGCATGCTCTTACAAATCCAATCCGTTTGGTCTAGCTTGCACCTTGCTCCTCTAGGTGTTGGCTGTTTACCCTGGGACATATTGATTGCTGAGGATTAAATCTGATTTACCAGATGAGACCAAGCAGAAAGGATGTATTTTTTGATGTAACCGCATTCTCTGGTAGTAATTGAATTTAACTAAGTGGAAAACAACACGGAAAAAAGTGCTCTCCGATTTTTTTTCCTTACCTGAAGGAGCTTATGTGAACCCAATATAGAATAAAAAGAAATGTTATTTAGGTCTCATTAGGAAAATACACCCTTTTAAGGGAATGAAGCGCGTATAGCTGCTGCTTTGGTTTTCTCTTTTTTTTCCCTCACTTAATGTCTGCGGAGATGATTCTCCATTTAATTTTTGTCCTGAAGTCACACCGCCCTTAGAAGCTGTCAGGATTTTATCCTGAAATAGGTCAGTCATAGCAACAGAGTAGGAATCTGCTGGACTTAATGCTTGGGATCCAGTCTGTATTTATGAATGAACACTGAAGGGGAGCCATTTAACCCTTCCTGTATCTATCGCCTTCTTGCAGCACACTTGCTTGTTCATACGATTAGACATACAGCACGCTGACCAGCTCCAACTAACTGGAATTGGAAAAAAAGACCAGTTTTGTTTTGAACGGTGTTCAAATTTTATGCTGTTCAGCTGCTTCTCTTTGTGAGTAGCAATTTTTCCTGGTAAATCAATAGCACAGGAAAAGCATAGTTCAGGCTCCTTACGACACACAATACTGAATCAGTTGGCAGCTAAACTCTGCTCCAAAAGTCCCCAGTGTGCTGAACTAAATGTCTCACACTTTCTGTAGCAGTGGGCTGGTGCATAACCACATTGGCAGCTCAGATCTGGCTGTTCCAGTGAGGTCTAACTGCTAGGAAAAAGAAATTAATTATTTTTCTTGCTTGCTTCCTAATCACATCATTGTACAGCCCAGGATTCATTTTAGCTCTTAAAGGATTATATATAGCTGGGTCAGAGTTAATCCAGAAATGTATGTATGAAGCAGCGGGCATGATTACATTTGTATCCAGTGTCAGTGATTTGAGGAATTCTTTTTTGTTTTCCTTTTTTTTCCCTTGTTGTCTCAGAAGAAAGAATTTCAATGGAGTGATGGTGCCTTTCTTCAGCTGCCTTCATGGCAATAATAATCTCCGAGATAAGGCTTAAGGGGGATTAATTCCAAAGTCAATTTGTCGCTATCATTCTGGCCATCAAGTCCCTTGGCAGCACACAGAGCTAGTGCAAGGATCAGGCTACAGGTTTGGCTGGGTAAAATAACAGGGGGCACATCAGCTTCTCAAAATATCTACTCTCTGGCTCTTTAGACTTCCACCTTTCTGCACATGAAGTTAAGTGTAGGGCTGGAAGAACCTGCCCACTGTTCTGTTGAGAGACTTTTAGGGCAGTGACTGGTGAGCCTGATGTTAGCAGCTGTGCAGCAGGACTTGGTTCTCCCTGTCTCCATCCCTGGGCAGGGTAGCAGAGCAGCCAGCTGCGGCTCATTGTCTGTGTTCCGCATCTGTGCCTGCTCCTGCTGCACTTCTTCCTGTATCCGCTCACCCTGACAAGGTGATGTACTGTTACTGCTTCTGTACACTTGTAAATAGAACTGGTTTGTGGTTTTGGATTCTCCTAAGTATGACCCATGATGGAAGAGGTTTAGTAGCAAAATATGCCCAACTCTACAGCAACTTTGTGAGGATCTGGTGAAGCATCAGATCTGTGCTCGGGCTGGTGCCCTTGATGGGCAGACACTGCAGATGCTGCCTAGCAGTTTTTTAGGTAAACCCCATAAATCCCACCACCCTCCTGTCTTGCTTGGAGTGCCTCTCTCTGCCTTGACCCTCTGTGAGGGGTCACAGGTTTGATCACTCCCGGTGGGTTTGTCTGTGCTGATGGATGCAGGTGAAAACCAGCCGTGGTGCTCAGCTCCGGCTCCCTTGGTACAGTCAGCTGCGAGGAGACGTTTTTTATACTAATGGAGCGAGTCCCCGTGCTCATCTTCTGCTATGGTGGGATGGCTGTGGCAGCGCTACCTCCCTTCCAGACCATGAAGATAACTCAGTAACATGCAGAGATGCTCACACACAAAGCTAAGAGAAGCTGAGGCTGAAGACTTGCTTCTTAGTGCAACCACTTTGTCTTCTGACGGGCTGACTTGCTTCTACTTTGGGCTCTCACGTGCATTTGCATTTGGGACATTCTTGGTCTTGTCTTCTGATTGTGCCTCCCAGGCTTGAGGCAGCTTCCCTCAGAGCCTACCAAGTCTGAATTCTTTTTCTTAAAAATGTGATTGAATTGCTTTGAAAAGCATGAGATGAAACCTGGAAGCTAAACCATGGTCAAGACTTCATGCCTCCATCTCTTCTCTATGATATGGAAGGATATCTGCTCTGATGAAGGGTTCAGAAGGACCGGGACTCTTCCTAGGCATCTGCAGAGACACTGGTGTGGCGGCATCCAGCAGCAAACACAGATACAGAGCTTACAAAACCTCAGTGTAAAGGTACATTAGTTACTAGCTGACTTTTTTACTGAATTAAATCCTGACTCCTCTATCCAAACACTGGCTCTGATTGAAGGGAGAATATTGTTAGCCTGATAATGATTTTGAGCTGTGTAATTGAGACTGTATTTGAATTACATAATAATTTTATCGTTGCTATGACATAGTGTAGGAGGTGTGATTATAGCACTGTGAGCCAATAGGTCTGCTGAAAAGACCTTGGCTCCATTAGATCTATTCTGAATGTCTGATTCCCAGAGCTGTTCTCCAACTTCATTGTAACTTGTTCAAGGGGGAAAAAATAAATCAAAGGAATACAGGGTGGGACACTTAAACTGAAAATGGATGCTGCTGCATGAGCTGCGATTGAGCACAAGGCATCCCAGCTTGCTTTCAAACACTTGGCATTCATTCATGTTTTGATGGCAGGATTTCATGCTGTGTCTCATGGGGGAGGACTGCAGAATTAACCTTTCAGAAACTGCTTGTTGCAGAAGCGGGAGGTTGTTTCAGGTTCACCCACCAACTCATGGCAGCAAAAGTTGCCAGGTTATGATTCCCTTTTATCTGCCTGCTGACTGTGCTTTGGAGGGTGATGCAGTTGGTCAAGCAAAGTCCCCTAGAAGTGTGTTTGGGAGGCTGAAAAAAGAGAGGTCCACCACCTGTCTGGATCAGAAAGGGCCAAAATGGATGTCAGGTTGGTGGGAACTGTGCTGGCCTCCTGGGGAAGAAAACGAGCTCCAGTGTTTGTGCAGCACGTGGTAAGTTCACAATGGAGTTGGACCTTGGGTGTTCACTATGGCTCAAATCCTTCATGTCAAGAAGATGTTTCAGGGTGATCCTTGGGATTCATATGATGAAGATTTCACCTTGGGCAGGGACCACTTTCCTCTTCAAGACTGTTAATCCTTGACAGGCTCAAGCAAAAAGGACCCATCATTTTAAGGCAAGCCCCTGGATGTCTCCTTTGTGTTTTCCACATGAAGGTAAAGAGGAGCAGAGGGAAATTAATCCAGCATGGTTTCTGTTAGCTGTCATAGGAATTACTTGTGCAAAGAGTGTTATGAAATTTTAGTTACAGAGAGCTTATTCACTGTTGTCTCCATTTGAGGGAGGTGGAAGGTCTCTGAAGGACCCAGAGAAAGTTTGGCCAGCATAGGAGAGGTGGGGTGGTCACACTGTCATAGAAGAGGATGAGTAGGCTCAGCCACAAGGAAGAAACATTTGAGAGGAGAGAGGGAAGGTTGCTGAATCTGTTGACTCCATCCAGCTCCTGCATAGATGTGTTTGTGCACTGGGAGCATGGAGGAAAGAGGAGTGTGGTTGATGCTTCCAAAGTACACAACCAAACCAAAACCACCGCCAGCTAAGGAGTATTATTGAAGGTAGAAACAACTGCATGTGATAAATCCTATGTTGTGGTTCCTGGAGCAGAGTGGTGTTGCTGCTCATTTCTATCCTTTGTGTTCAGCAGTGGGACAATCCTTGTTTAGGATCATCTGAACAGGGATCTAAAGGGAGCTTTGTGCCATGGCAACATTCGATGTGGGCCTGTATGAAAACAGGGGCCCTTGTACGTGAGATTTCACCTTGGAAGCCACAAGCAGGACCTTGTGAATTTTCAGTCTGAAGCATGGAAGCTGCTGTCTGCACTGTAAGTGCTGACAGAAGTGGTCAGGTTTTACATGATCAGACCAATAAGATCCTGCTATTTCTCCCCTTCCCCTGGAATGGTGAAGATTCTAGTTGTGTAGTGGAGATGGACTTGTAGGTCTGTACAGCATGGGTATAGCATGCATCGTGGGACAGAGTAGGCCCCTGTGACACCTCACCAGGTGGAGAGAGAGAAGAAGCACTCACAGGCACAGTGAGTCATGTTTATCTTTATTTTCAGGTTAGGGAGGGTATCTCTCTACTTGCTGTTGTTGCCTTCAGGGTACTATGAAGAAACTCATGTTGTGATCATATGTGAAGATCCCTTTAGGGGCTTCCCCTGCACCTCCTGCTTCCTCATCCTACCTAAGAGACTTTTCAGCTACCTTCACAGACAGAGTTTTCTGCTTGCAGCTCCCAGTTTTAAAGGAATTAAAAATCCATGTGTGCACCCGCAGTCTTGCTATCCATGTGTCCTCCAGGGTGAAAAGCCTTGATGATTTCCAAGGACCAGTTAAGCCGTGCTACTCAGTTTGGTTCACCGTCTCCTATAATGTTCTCCTGTACCAATGCTTAGGAAAAATAGGAGGGATTGTGCTTGGACACTGAGGTCCTGCAACTACCAACACTGGATTCAGTGGATTGATTTTTCTTGTTTAACTCCCTGCAGCTAGGAGGAGGGTGATGTGTCAAAGACATGACATGGAAACAAGGTGTGTGCATTGTGTGTGACCCAGAGTGGAGTCTCTGAAAACCCAGCCCCAAGTGCACCAAGCTGGGGCAGGAACTCCTGCTGATCCCTTTGGGCTTCGAAGCAGATGTCTGAGGGTGAGATCTGGAGACAGCTCAGCTGCACGCTCGAGCCTTTCTGCTGAAGTGGGGCTTTGAACTTTCTCTGCTTGTTTCCCCATGTTGTAACAGTGCAAAAATATCTGTCTTTTGCCAGTGGATATCAGCTACATATCAAATATTCCATCATCTCTGAAAGCCTGCTGGAATATTTTGGTTATTAGCATGGTGGTAAAAAACCCTTGTAATCACGTGCCTCGCTGAAAATAGGAAGCAATTCAAATCTGATCCACGTGCTGGCTAGGAACACGTCAAAATTAAATGGTCACTTTTACATTCACCACACAAAACCCCAAGGCGTTATGTGGCAGGTTGGTTTGATAATGGAACAATAGAGGATAAAGCCTTTATTTCGTTTCTGAAGGGTGGCGTATTCTCTTCCAGCACCTGCAGGGAGTAACTAGCAATTGAAGTAAAGTTCAACTGACTTTTCTTTTTTGTTTCATTGGAGCTTGAATTTACTCTTTGCTCATTTCAGTCGCACTGTTATTGTGAGGAAAATGCAGAGAGAGTAATGACCTGTGTTCCTGAATGCAGAAGTAACTCTGTTTTGCAACGTGTGTTGGCAGTGTTCGTACATCCCTCCTTGCACAAGAGACGATCAGGAGAACTCTGAGAATGTCACGTACAAGCAGAAATACTGGAAGAAGAAAATGGGTTCACAACCATTTACATGCTACTTTAACCAGCACTTGAGGTGAGGAATCTACATTTGCATAGCAGAAGTGCTTACACATCTGTTTAACAGCTGTCCACTGGTTCTGTTTGAAAATATATATAAATGTATGCATATGTATAAACATACACAGCCATAGAGTGATGTGGTTTATCACACAGAGTTTAGTGCAGAGCTTTGCAAGACGACTCTATTGATGAAAACCTCCATAGAAAGTGGAAAAGAGTTTTTGCCACTCAAAGTGAAAATATGAAACTCTGAGGAAAGTTTCCCTTCAGAACATGTAATTTTAAGACAAAATCTTGGCTTTTAACACTTATGTGGCGAATTTCTGGTTTGGATATTAATGTTTCTTCCCTCCATGGAAGAGAAATCCTACTGTGTTCATGAGGGGCTGGAAGAAAAGGGGAGATCAGTAAACAGTACAAACCAACCGAGGGATTGTGTTCACAGAGGATTAATGAGTCAGATACGTGTAATAAACATTCGTAGAACTGCCAGCTTTCATACATGCTTGCAGAGTAGAAACTTGTAGCTTAAAGCATCTCCTCTTCTGTTTCAATTCTTACTTTTACTACTGATGTTAATGTGACTTACTTACACAAGTATAAGGTGTGGTTTCCTTCTTTCGGTGGGAAGAGGACAGGCAGGGAATCCTTTTGGCTATCTCTTTCTGACAATGACATGTTGGAGAATAGAAGGTTACCACAGTGTGCTGGCTTGCTGGGAGCACTTGGGAGAGCAGCAGTGATTGGCATGATCAGTCCATGTACACAGGAAGGTGAAAAATAATATTTAAGGTCTCCAAATCAGCCAGGGTTTTATGGGGTTTAGACTCCGATTCTGGAGGCATATGACACGTGCTTAGTTTGATCAGAATGAGTAATTTTGAGAGCTGGGGAGGCTGTTCTTAGTTGCTAAGTTAAGAGCTCAAATAAGTATCTGCCACATCAGGGACTAAAGGAGGAGGTTGGTCCTACTCCACCAGCCCTTGGAAGTTAAACAGATGAGGCAGACCTAGGTGGGAATAGCTTGGGGCTTGCAGGTGCAATTCAGGGCTCAGTGTGGGAGTGTTGGCATCAGATATTGAAGTTTCTCAAGGCACACAGGAGACAAGTGGATGCCAGTGTGTGTGCTAGGACCTTGGAGGAACTGGGGAGCTGGAGCAGGGTGGCAGGTGGAGAGATTCACGACTCTCCCATGGGTGGCCTCCTGAGTGCCCTGAGGGCTTCAGATTTGTCCTAGGCTGGCTCTGTTTGTTGTTCCCCCCCCCCACCGGAGACATGGTGGACCTGGTCCATATGCCCAGGCTGACAGTCTGCTGTCCTTTGGAGAGGGAAACCACCAATACTTCGGTAGCAAAACCAAGTTATTTCTTATAGTGGGGAAAGAAGCACTGTCTACAGAATGCAGAGGTTAAAAGTTAGGGCTCCCTGTGCAGTGACATCAGGCCTGGCAGGGACCTTCTTGGAAGTGTTTTTGGTCCACAATGTGCCAATGCTTGCATCTGCTAAGCAGCAGCCAAGTGATGGCTTTGGCATCTCCAGGCAGGCAGGTGCTGCTAGTTCCCCAGCTGAGACTGAGTGAGCAGGATAGTCAGAAACATGGGAGCTTCTGCAGAAGACGTCATGGCCAGGATTCACCTGAGTTGGTAGGACAAGGTGCTGTGAAAATTAGCTCTTATAGTCAGTGGAGAGGAATCAGAGCCCTTCATCTTAGCCAAAAATAAATGTCTAAATGGGGTCGGATGCCCAGGGATGTTTATTTCTCTCTTGTAAAGGAGCTTAGGGTGATCTGCTCAGGTGCAGGCACCTAGGTGGTTGGTGTCCAGAGCTATGGAAGCTGGTTCTCACATCACATCTGTAGGTGAAGCAGAAGCAAAATTGTTCTGAGGCTGCACAGTACCTAGGATCTGCCATTTATGTAGGTTGACACTGAGGAATTGTGCAGCACTCAGACAAAGTTTTTTCCTTATAGTTGCTGTATCCTATTACTGTTAAATGTTCTTGCCAAATGCAATGTCTGCCTTGAAACACTGCCTTTTGCTGATCATACAGCAATTTATTTACAGCAGAAGGGAGGCTTGCTGCCAGAGATACTTGAAGATAGTCTAAGCTGAAATGTGTACACCATTTATTTTCTTCTGGAGATGAGAATGAGCTTTAAAAGATAAGTTTTGCTGACTTGGAATGTGCTTGCTTAAGTATACTTTTAGAGTTACAATGACTAAATAACTTACGAAGAAGTAAAAACCATACAAACTGAGGGGAAAATCTGTTCACTTCATAATAAAGTGTGTGCATTTCCTGTCAGATTTTTTTTAAACTGTGTGGATGAGCTAATTCTCTGTGTTAGTGTGTATAAAACATACGGAATATAGCGGTGGATTCCTTAGAGTAAGTAGTATTTGCAATATTAATACTCCTTTTTGAAAAACAAGAGTAAAATTCTAGGTAAATATCAACAAATGAACATCGTCTCCTCTTCATTGAACTTAAACTAGCATCATTCTCAGAATTGTTGCTGCATGAGGAGGGCACAGTTAGGAGAGACCTCCCTTCAGTTCGGTGGGGCACATTTCAACAGGCTGCTTTGAAAAGAACAAGTGATGCCATTTGTACAGTTCAAAGTTATACAAAAGGAGTGAGAAGCAGTCATTCTCAGTTAATAGAGATGCCCAACATAACGAGCTGTCTGACCTTGATCTTAGAGAGCCAAAGCACAGCTTAGCTTGGAGCTCAGCATTTTACTGAAAAGTGAGGTTTTTACTTTGCCACCAGAGACAATTACCTTTAAGGTCCCACTCTCCTCTGGCTAGCCTTGGGCCACGTGGTGCAAGCTGCATGACAAAGTCACTTTTCCAGACCTCTGGTGAAGGTGCCTGTCTGTTGGCACAATGATGCTCCAGTCTGAAGGGAGCCCTGCCCAGAAGAAACCAACCCCCAGTGTTTCAGAGCACAAAATAAGAGATACATCCAGATGAAGTTCTCAGGTTGTTGCCAAAGGTTTGAGGAGGCATCAAGCTCTAGTGCTTCAGTGTTCTGGATCTCACACCATGTTCTAAGGGGTCTGTAGTCATGAACAAGTGCAGATAAAGGTCACAGCTACATGCCCTGAAGTGTGAGGCCTGCAGAAACGTATGGGATGGGAGAGACCCTGTCACTTTATTTCTTCACATTCCAGGTGTCATTGACATCAACAACAAGAACAAAAATAGAAAACCCAAGATCTCCATCACCTCAGACCCTTCAGTCCATGCCATGCAGAGACACGCAGAGCAACATATGTCAGGTCTTATTAGTGGCTCATTTACATGGCATTATTATTTTTTAGCTCTGGATTCATCCATTATAGCAAGTACATTCTGTCGTTCCTTTGCCGTGGTGCAGCAGATAAGCCAGCCACGCTTTATACTTCCCTGTGTTTGCTGCAGGATGCTGTATACAAATCCACCTGAGATCTGAAAAGCAAGCACTGTCTGGTGATTAATGCCCACCTGTATGGTGTTGGGATACCCTGCAGGACATTTATCTGGAAATTACTATCTGCAGAAGCCAAAGGTGCTCTGGTAGTAGGGTTTCTTATTCATAAATGATGGAACAGAAATCTTAGTGTGTTCTAGTACTTCACAAAGTTTTTCAAATTAATTCCCTCCAGTCAGAAGAGGGTGTTACTATTTCCTTTTCTTTCTTTTACTGTATACCCTGTGGAACAGTGCTCAGGGCTGAGAGGGAAAGGACGTTACTGTTAGTAAGACGTAGCTCTGCCTCCATGTGCAGCTGCTCCAGCTGAGGATCTCTGTGTCTCGTAACAATAGGGGAAAAAATACTGATGAGTGCTTGTCATAGTGAAAGGATGTGAATAATTCTGGGAAAAATAAGTGTGTGCAGATTGAAAATATCTTTAAATCCAGATTGTTTGAGTACAAAACATGTTTGTAAAGTTTCCCTGTCCCTTGCCTCTGTCAGCTTTCTCTGTGCCTCATAAATCGCATGGTGTGGTGCAGAAGTGATGACTGAAATGTTTATGTGCTTGTAAATTTTGGTCCTGCATGACTTCTTGGTAATCCTGCGCTGCAATTCTTCCCATGACATTTACTAGTTGTTCTGAAGGCTCTGATGAAGGCCTGCTTTACCCAGTGTCTGTTTGAACGGCTTGGTAGCACCTAGCAGGGATGTGCTGCATCATGCAACAACTAATCCAGTTACCCCTGGTCAGAGACCCACAGGGCTCCAGCCCTAAGCTCAAAGTCCTGCTAAAAATAAGTACTGGTCTCATCTTTTAGCAAGGAAAACAGAATTCCTCCCTCCATCTCTGTTCAGTGAAAGGGAAAGGTGTGTTTTCAGAGTGAAAGTAGAGATTTCCTTAGGGTTGTTTTTAGTTTGTTCATTCTTCTTTCACCCTGTGGGCTGCAGGGCAGTGGGGGTTGTGCTTCACAGTGGCCATTGCTGTTTGCAGCAGAAACAAAGCCTCGATGCCTAAGCAGCACTTGAAACTATTCAGATTTTGCTCTCCCTTTTGTCCCAGTAGGTCTCTCTCTTGCCCCTGCCACTGATATATGCATTGATAACTGGTGTTAGGAGTTTAGGTGCATCCACTTGAGAGGCTTTGCCTTTACTAGATATGTGAATAGCAGCATTGCTTGAAACAAGAGATGGTCCATGACCGAGCTTAGGTCATGACCGAGCTTAGGTCCATGACCTTGCAGCCCCTCTTGTCAAGATCTTTGAACTGAAATATCATATGGATGCCATAGAGCAAAGGTGGGTTTATTAAATGCACTATACTTGCAGGGACAAGGAAATATCTTTATTATTACTTCCCTGCTGATTTTCACAGGGAAAAGAAACACATTTCCAGGCATGGTATACCTATTCTGGGTTCAGCTCCTCTGCCTCAATACCGTGGGAGAGATGCTGCGTGGACTTCCAGCAAAGCTGTGTCTTTGTCATGAGATGGTTTCCCCAGGGAACAAGGACACCTTTCCTTTTGTGTTTCCAAGCCAAACAACAAGCCTTCAGACTCTGGGAACTGGCAAGTCACCTCTACAAAAGTAGCAAGAGAAACTGCAGTATCGATACATGCTGGTCTTGCTAGGCAAAACCAAACAGCGATGTTACTGTGTTTTGGGTGTCCGCATAGCTATTTATTTCCCTTCCTGAGGAAAGGGGCTGTTTTCTGTGGAAGTACAGCCCTCTTTCTTCTCTTCTTTTTGCTGTTTTCCTATTAAACACATCTTTCTTCCTCCCCCCTGCCACCATCCCCTTGTTTTCTCTACCCAGCCCTCTTAGCCTTCTCTGACGCTCCTGCCATTCCTGCAGCAGCTCTGTGGCTTCTTTCCAGGCTCCTGGTCTCCTTGCTTCTGCTATTGATAAGAGTTTCTGTTCATTTGGCCTGTATCTAGCATTCCCAGGTGAACACAGTGTTTTCCTGCTGCTGTGTGCTCCTGTTCCGTGGGCAGGTGATAATCAGCAAAGGCTCATTCTTCTGAAGGCCCTACAGGATGTTTGGTTTCTGAACTCCTCATCACGTCCATCATGGTGCAGCACTGCGCTGGGGCTCTGCCTTGCTGACATAGCATAGCTCTGGCTACTCTTGTCCCACAGCACAGCCATTGTGATTTTCTCATGGCTCAGAATTAGCTGTGAGAGGCCCCATAAACCTCAGGGCTTGTTGTCAGTGAATTTGCTCTCTTGGTTATCCTCCCCATCTGTGCTTGGCAACACAAGTATATCTGTATGCATATTTCTGATTCAAAAACTTGTGGGGCAGCTCTCTTGTATTAATCACTGTGTGAGCCTTGGAGTGAAAGCCAAAGTGTTTTGTACCACAACAGATCCAGTTTTCGCTGGTCCCTGAGGAGGGCTGATGTCATGCCCTGCTAACAATCTCAGCCCCAAGAAGGACACTGCAGTGATCTGCCCAGCAGCATGGATGTGTTCCACGGGCCAAACAGGGCTTCTGCAGTCCTGGCTGCTGCTCGGAGTACTTTCTACAAGCAGATGTTGTTCCTTATTCATCAGGGTTCGCTGCAGGATTGCTTAGGAGTTGTGCTAGGGAACGTACCCAAACATTGCAGACTCAGATGTTGGAGGAGAGCTGCTCTGTGCACCAAACCAGTTCCTTAGGAGGCTCCCAGGGTGGTGGTGGCAGTTCTGCTCTGCCCGAGAATTCATTAATTCACCTTCAGGAGCTCTTCCCCTAAACTGATGCTATCACATGAGGATAGCAAATAGCCTGGAGGAAGTGAAATCCAGCCTCTGCAGGCTAACCTGTTAATTAATCACTGATGACTTTGCTATATTTAATTCTTCTGATTAATTCTGATTCTAACTCCCTCCACCTCCTAATTTTGCACCAGTCTTTTTTGTTTAGGACCATACAGATCTCAAGTGAAACACTTCTGGTTTGTAGCCTGACACAGATCACCTGAAAATAAACACAAGCATGGTTATTCTTCAGGTACTTAGCCAGGCCCTCACTCACACTGCCTGCCATGCCGGCCCCTGGCTGCTGGCACGGGACTTCCCAGTGACTCCCTTGTGTCTCCCTACCCATTTCTTCCAAAGAGCAAGAGAAAACTTGGGGGTTAATCCAGTCACCCTGTTTGCAGAGCACAGCATGTGTGCCATCATGGTCCACTAGACCCCTGCAGTTACCTCTGCACATCTCGTGCAGAGCCACAGGGCTGCTGGGGCTGCAGTGTTCCTGCTGCAGAGGACATCCAGCTGCCTGGACCCTGCTCCTCAGGCTGCTCTCGCTGTGGATTTGCAAGTCCAGTACGATCCATGTGCTGCTGGGGTCTTTTTCCTAGTCAGGCTCTTCTGCCTGAACAGTCCTTCTCAGGTCACTCCCTGCTGGCCCAGTCCTGGGCTATGGCAGCAGTGTGGTGGGCGCAGGGTTTCGTGCAGTGCATTGTGAGGGTGCAGCAGGGCTGTTTTTCCCTCTTCATTTTGAAGCTCTTACTTGCCACTGTTTGCAATCTCAGCTCCAAAAATCAGAGGTAAAAGGAATTACCTTGTAAAGGAAAACAGCAAACATTTTCTTTTTCAACCATCCCTTTTCAGGTATTTCTCTCTGCTATAAAAGTTGTGTCTCATTGGGACCTGCTGCCATTACACCCTCTAAGGTGTTTTCCAGAGCACTCTCCATAACTGCTGTCAGCTCTGGAGATGGACCTCCAGGGAAGGGCTCCTAAACTGGGCACCACTGATCTCAGGCTCTCATTTTCTGCATCATCTTTCTGCCACTCCAGCACTCCCCACTGCTTTCCCATACACCCTGCAAGATCTCCGTGTGGGTCAGCAGATGCAAGAAAGATGAGCTGGTTCTGATGGGAGTGCAAACGAATGACATTATAAGCTGCCAAAGTTGATCTTGATAAGTTTCCATGGGCTGTTACAGTCAGATAACCAAGATGTTGCTATCGAGGAGCATGCAGTCTGTCTGCTGGCAGTGGTGTCTGTCTTTATAAGCTTTTCTCATTCACTCCTGGAGTCCAGCAGTGCTTATCTGCACTGCAAATTTAATGTAGGATAAGATAAAGAGCAGCTGAAAGCACGGTAGTTATGTGGGAATAACCACACAGATTAAATCAAGTGGAGCAAGGCTGAGATTTGTCCCATCATTTTTTGGTACCTAGAGTCGGCACAGAAAGGCCACATCCCAGAAGGTCCCTGAGCTCTCCCATGTACTGGGTCACTCTCCAGGAGTGTTCCTCCCTCCTCTTGACTAAGAAAGGGCATTTAATGTCTTAAATGTGGTGTCAATAGTCATTTAGTGATGTATTTTTGCGTGACCCAGTCATGACTTAATGCATTGTCTGAAAAGACACTCTGAGCAGTTGACAGCAAATTGCTGCACACCTTCTGCCACGTAGGAATTGCACAGGGTATCTTGCTGTAGCTAAGAATAGCAATATTACCCATCTGAACCCAATAGCAATACCTGAACCCCAATAGCAATAGTACCCATCTGAACCCAAATGGATACGTGGGATTCAATATCCCAATTGAGGCTTCATTAAAGGCCTCTGTAAGTCTTTGACTCATTTCCAAAAGGGAAACTTTTAAATTACTAGCTTGCAAGAGTTACAGTTGCACCTATAATGAGTGTTTGGCATCCGTCTCTGCTACCTTTGGTACAGAAGTTTTCCCAAATATCTAAGATTCACTCAAAGGGGTATCCTGCTCTCCCCAGGCACAATTCTCTCCACTGAATCCATTTTTCTAGTTTGTTTTCTTGCCCTTTATTTTTGAACTTTTTGATTAGCATCTGCTATTTAAAAATCAACTTCACCTGTAAGCTGAGAGCTGCAAGGATTCAAAGCAGCCTCCTTAGGGCCTCCTTGCCAATTAGCACTCTGTTATACACAGATGATGGTACAGTAAAATTGAGGGAAGCAATACTATACCTCCTGTGAAAGGATTTTTTCTCTTTGGGTGCTGTCATTTTTATGGCATAGGCTGGTGAGTGTGTGCCCATAAAGTTAATATTATTTTATTCAATTTATGGTCTCCACATGTGCCTGATTATGTGTCTGGAGGGTTTGGGTTGAGCAGACTTCACGTTTTCCACTATTGAATACACCTGGGTTTCTTTTGATCTCTTTTTATGTTGCTGAGTTTCAACTTCTATATAGTGGAGCTGCTCATACTCAGAGTCTGACTCTGCTCATTGCTACACAAACAGAGACGTGTGGTGCTGCTGGCCTTGGGGACATGCAGGCTGGCACGGTGCAGAGGAACCTCCACACAGCAATTTTGAGGGAGAGACCCCCAAACACAAATGCAGGTTCAATTATATCAGGGTTCAGGAATAGCCTGGCTGTCTGACTCCACTGACTCCTTAAGGATGGATAAACCCCTGTAGATTTGCAGGCATCTCCAATAATTAACTCCTTGGTGAAGGAAAATGAATTTTTTCTTGTTTCCTCTACGGGGGATGTTTTCTTAATGCTACTTTCTATCAAGATGAAACTGCTAGGGGAGAAACAGCAGTTGTTGCTCAGGTATCTGTTCCCATGTGCCACTGCGTTAGGAGAACTTAATTCCCAGGACCCAGCTTTATGAGCCTGGGTTGCCAGGATTTTAGGTTTGTTGCTCAGGAACATCAGATAGTGTTGATGAAGCAATACAGAACAGGAATATTCAATGTAAGTAAGGACCAGTATAAGCCAAGACTTACATATTTTCCTAATTAGAGAAAGCTCTGTTTCCTTCCTTTGCATATAGTTTTCCAGCAGACTGTGTGTCTCTGGCTATAGACAGGAAAGCAGTGGTGAAATGCAAATGCTACAGGACTGATTTAATAACTGTTAAACTGCAGGAGAGCAGAAAGAGAAAGAGCTGAGGAAAACCTGCCATTAGAATTCCCAGCAAACTTCCCAAACTTGGAAAGGACATATGGACACTCAGTGTCTGAGACATGTGGCACAGCAGAATTTCCAAACCTCTTGAGATGACTTCTCCTTGCTATTATCCTCCCTTCCATTCCCTTTGGAAATGTGTAAATCTGTCCCAGACTCAGTCATGACAGTATTAGTTGCTATTGATGGAAGCACGGAGGGCATTCAGATCTTCAGGGATGGCTCCCCAAAGTGTCCCTGTAGGAGCATCCTCAAGCCCACTGAGGAGCTGGTGTTTGCCGTACCAAATTACAGCTTATTCCTGAAGAAGCCTCTGCTGGAAGGAGCTGAGTCAGGAGCCTCTGAACCCAGGGGCTGGGCAGGAGTCATCCTGGCAGTAGGTTTTGTGTGGACTCCAGCCTGGGCCACCAGCAGTTCAGTGCTGAGGACAGGACTGGCTCTCTATCCAGAGCCAAAGCACAGCCAGGGCTTCGTCAGGAGCCTCTGTGTTGCTCCATGGACAAATCAGTGCTCAAAGGTAAAAGGAAAGCTTTTACTGCAATTTAAACTCTTTGCACAGTGATGGTATTTGAGGTAGATATGTGTAACTGCTGCCTGGTATTGTGTTTTTGCTGGAGTGGTTTTCCAGTCCACAGCTTTATATTGCATCTCTCACGCTGTTTCTGAGGACCACAACCCCTGGAAGACATAAAGTATAAATTTCATTTGTTTATTCATGTATTTATTTAACTGAATGAACTTGTTATCCTGTAAACACTGCAAGTAGAAAGCCCTTGTGGTCTGCCATGAGTGCTGGTGATAGACGGGCAGCTGAAAGCAGTGAATGAAATGGTCCACTTAATCATTTTCTAACACTGTTGCACATAAAACATCTTTATTGTTTCCATGGCAGATGCTTTCCACTTATGATGAATTGATGATGTCAAGTTGATTTATATTCTCTACCTCTTCTGTTCCTCCTCTTCACAGGCCAGATGATGTGATGCTGAAGCGCACTCATGATGAGACTGTCCTCTTGCACTGCTTCCTTTGGCCCCTGGTTACGTTCTTGGTTGGAGTCCTCATCGTGGTCCTGACCATCTGTGCCAAGAGCTTGGCTGTCAGGGCAGAGGCAATAAAAAAGAAGAAGCACTTGTAAGTGTCAAGGCTGCTGATGGAGAAGAAAAACCTTCAAGAGGGTCTCAAGTGAGGCAGCTTGACACATATGCAGATCTCTGCAAGGGCACCCAGCTGCACCTCCTTCCAGTGTCTCATCTGACGGTGGAGTTGCTCTTGCCTCAGGATTATCCTTGGAAGGCTGCCCCATGAAGCGTCAGCTAATTGCTTCTCCTGCTATGGCAGTAAATAAGTATATTCTACCAAAAAACATCTACACTGCACCAAATACGCTGTGCACTGTTAGCTCTGAACAGCAGCTACCCAGCTCCTTGCGATATTGAGAGACAGTTTATAAAAGCCCTTGATGACGCTCATTTCATCTCTTCAAAGTGATCTTTACTATTGTTTAATAGTAAATAATTAAACATATTTTATGATAGACTGATAGACTGTATTTCCAAACTAATAAAGTTTGGTTGTTTGGGTTTTTTTTAACCTTAGCTTTGTTTCGTTTTGTTTGAAAAAGCTTTACGACTAAAATAACTTTGTGCTGATTTTGTTAGGATTTTTTTTCACTGTGTAGAACTTCCATTTAAAATTCAGACTTTAACTTCTGTCTAAACAAAATCTTTCATCATCACCTGTTCACTGTGAAGATATGTAGAAATCTCTCAGAAATACTACTTACAAAATTAAACAAGTACTGGAAATGGTGATTAAATAGTGGATCTAAGTTTACTGCTTCGGTGGTGTTCAGTCCCTGCAGTTTTTCTTTGACCCTCTCAATTACCCTCTCCACCAAAATGCTCTCAGGCTGTGAGGAGCAGGGGTTGGGAGGAGTTTTACAAGAATAGGTTTTACCATTGACTTACGCGAATAGTGGAGCGCCTAAGTGCCTGCTGAGGGGAACCTGTGAGCCCTGGTGTGATGTATGTCACCAGACACCAAGGATGGCTGCAGGGATTGCTGGAGAAGGACGTCAGCTCTCTGTAGGGCTGTGGGTGTTTGCTGCTGAGCTGCCCATGCCAAGGACGCCAATTTCATGCAGGGTCACTCCAAGGGGATGCTCCAGAAAATGCAAGGCTGGGCATGGAATCTTGCTGGCTTGCCTTTCCCTGCTCGTCCCAGCTCCTCACTGTGTATTACGGGAGTACCAGCCCTAGTCCCCTCTCTCAGTGCAAAGATTTCTGTATTCTGGCAGTTTCCCTGAGCACATCCATTGCATGACATAGTCAGTGGCTGAGACCAGAGTATCTTTGTGGCACTTGTCCTCACCCCTGCAGGGCTGGACACCCCTGGGGCCAGGCTTTGCAGTGCTGGTGTGCAGCAGAGAAGAAAAGCCATGTGGCTCAGTCAGGAAAATGAGTCTGTCAGCATGTGATTACTGGCAAGGCATTTTGATCTGCATTAATAGTTCCACAGTTCTAACCACACTGTTCATTGTACTAATCTCTGATATTCTTAGTATTATGTTTAAATACTTTGTGTTTTGTTGAGTTTTTAACACATAGGAAAGTTATTTCCTTAGAATGAGAAAAGTGCTAGATTTGAAACTCTGAAACTCTGTGTGTCAAAGCAAGGCACAAGGCGCAGTGACAAACCTGCTTATATTGCCCAGTGTCTATCTCAGATTAATCATACTGTGTGTTTAAGAACTGATTTCCATAAGGCTTCTTAATTTGTAACCTTGTGCATGTTGTGGTATTGTGGTGCCCTGTGATGAGTACAGCAGGGAGATTGGAGGTTGCTCCCCACTTCCCTGCTGACTTGCTATATGACTTTTGGAGAGTTCTCTTGTCACAGTCCACCCTGGGATAGCTGTTCCTTTGAAGGAAGTTAAGGAAATCAATTCATGGAGGCAGCAACTTGATGCTTCTTGGCTAATTACTCTGTAGGAAAGATCCAACTGGTGTTGGTTGTACATATTCAGGCACCTCCAGCTCTGTGGATAAAAAATGCATGAAAAATGTCAGATTTTCTGCATTAAACACCACCCCTTTGGAGGTGCCTGTTGTTAGGTTCATACAGGTACTCTCCACCCCAGCCTGCTGAAAGGAATAGCACTGGATATGCTGGATGAAGAGAGGTTGTGAGCTCTCAGCATCTTGGATGAAAGTCTGCCAACTTCTGGAAGTGCTGTCCTGCAAAGAATACTGTGTTTTGTTTCACTCTGCTTGCATCTTCTGTGATTCTTTTTCATCCTCTGCAGTTCTCTTGCCTTGGCAACCCACAGAAATACTGCACACTGTGTCTGGCTGGGAGGGTTTCTTACAGTATATTTTAATACATATTACTTTTTCACACACTGCAAATCACTGAAAGCTGCCACTGTGGGGTGGTTTGATTATCTGGTTAAGGTAGTGGCAAATTCTCCTCCTCTATTTCCTCTTGGTAACTTCTTACAGATAAAGGGAATAGCCCTGATTTTCTACCCGTATACATCCTTTATTTTCCCAAGGGAGAAGGAAATACATGGTGACATAGATTTGCTATCAATTTTTAAACCAGTAGCTTGGGCTCACAAATCCAGATTAACCAAATCCCCTCTGGCTTTGCTGCAGCAGCTTTTGTGACTGAATCATTCAGCTGGTTCTCAGAGCAAAAGACAAGAAGTGAATTGAGTTGCTGCAGCTCACTTGGTCAGCAATCATATCTTTAAATCAGTTAGAAATGCCATTTGCAAAGGCCTCTGGAAGTAAGTAATGGTTACAAACATGATAAGGAATGATTTTGCAGAGATGAACATCCCAAGTTAAACATCTGAACTGGCACACAAAGGGAAGGAGGAAGTGTCTCCCTGGCATTGCAGTATGTGATGTTAAGGGGAAATAACAAACATCCTGATATTCTTTCTTCTGTCTCAGCCTGCACTTCACTGATTTAAAATGTCTTTCTAATCCCCGCACTTGATCGTGGAAGCTGGGGATTTCCTTCTAGTGGAGTATTCACAGATTTCCCCCTTGGCTTCGTGGATTTCCAGTTTTCTGTGTTTTCCTCTGAAGCATGTTTGCAGCCAGAGCAGCTGCTCTTTGCAGAGCCATGTGCAGAATCAGCTTGTGCAGTTTATTCAATATTTATATGCCATTGCTTTGAGGAATTTTGTTCTGCCTTTCTGTCTATGGCTACACTTCAGTGAGACCTGCCTTCCCTTTCATGTTGTGCAATTAAATCAGTTTGTTTATACAGTATCTGTCTCTGTTAGCTTCTTAGGCTCATTTAAAAAATTGATAGGAGCATTTTTGTTTATGCTTTTCCTGCTTTGTGTGTTTCTGTATTGCCAGTAGCACCCACCATCTATTAGAAATACATTTCACAATGTATTAGAAAATCTACTGAACAAGGAGCTGAATTAAATACTTGGAGCCTAAGAGGGATGTCGTGGGGGTATCCGGGGGTATTTTTAAAGACCATTACCTGCCATTTCTGCTACACACGTAGCCCTTTGTCAGCGCTCTGGCACAAACCTGCTGGATTTGAATGGATCTGCAGATAAGGCCACAAGATGCAAGCCAGGAAGAGTGATGCAGAGGTAAGCGCAGGTCTCAGGTTCCAGACTCGTGCTTCCATGTGTGTTTTGAGGGATTTGTCCTAGATCAAGGCAAAGACGTCTGTGAGGTGTGAGGGTACAGATCTCTCCATACATCTGCTGCCTTGCTTAGCCAGCTCCTGCCCACCCCAGTCCCAGGCTTTCCCTGGCTGCTGCTTGCCTTTGGGAGCCCTCTGCTCCCAAGCCAGGGCTTCCACGTCATTCCCACAGGAGCAGGGATGTCTGTAGAGAGCCATCAAGCATCTCAGCTCACTTCACACACTACATGAAAGGATCTGTTGAGTGTGTGTTATCTCATCACAGTCCAGCTGGGAAATGTGAAAAGGGAACATTGGTTAATGTTTAAAACCCTTTCATAGATAAGGTCTAGAGATTAAGTAACCTTGAGGAAGTGCCTAATGCAGTTTTCCAGGGGTTTAGGCCTTACTTGAAAAATGAAAACTATTTTAAATTGTGTGTTCAACACCTGTGTGGTCTGGTACGATGGTTGGACAGTGTGGATTGCCTGTTAATGGAAGGTTGGTGCCGTGCAAGCATCTTTGATCAGCACTGCAAATATGGGAGCTGCCTGATGAATCTGTGTTTCTGCAAACTTTAGCCTAAATGGCCAAAAGTATCTTAAACCCAAAGGTAAATGCATGGAAGAGGAGACACCTGGGAGAGTGTCTTAATAAGAAAAGAAAAAACTCAGGCCATGGCTTATATTTAGGTAATCAGATGAAAGGAAGCACAGAAAAATTCATAACTGTGAAGCCTACTGTATCATGTGCATATTTTCTTGCAATCCCTGACAGAAATCCTATAGCTGGAGTTATCGAAAAATCAGCTTATTTCTGTGTGTGATTTCTCTGAGAATCAAAAGCCGCTTTTCTTCTTTTTCCTTTTTATTCCCCCTCAGTATGGAGCAGCTGCTATTCCTCCATTAACTCTCAATCAGAAACCAACCCTTTCCCTTTCAGGCATCTTAAGAAGTCGCTGCACTGATCTGTCAAGCTAACAATCTTTGCTGCAGAAAGCATGAGCGGGAAAACCTCTGAGGGAATATGTGTGCAATTAATCATACTGCCCTGTCAGGTCACAGACCCACTGAATGAACCAACCCCCAAAGTCTGATATTTGAGAGGCTCTGCAGTTTTCTTTCTGGTTTGATACGCTACACGAAAGCCGTCATTACTTGCACTGTGTTTAATTCATATCTCTTTGGTGGTCCAATGGTCTTAAGTCTCCTAAGCCAAGAAATCACTTTGCGTGCGTTGGATGCATGGCTGGAGAGGCAATAAGAAGAAAAAGAATAGCCCCTGACACTATATAGCTGTAATTTGGGTGTAAAGTTTTACTATAAAGCATGTTGGCATAGCTGTAGGATTATGTACACACCTACAATACACAAACAATTCCCAAACAGCACATGGAACAATGAACCTGAACTAACTCACCCAGAAATGCAGTAAAACTCACTTAAATCACCTTTGATATTGCATTTAAAAAATAAAATCAATCTGCCTGTAATTTAATTTAATGAGATAATGGAGTGTCAAACATTACCTTACATAGCACAACCTTTTCATGACTTTTTAGCTAACATAGGGTTTATCTCTTTATTTGCATGCCAATTGCCATTCACTATAAGCAGTTGGAAAAAATCAACCATTAAGCTCTTCCACATAGCTGCTTGTTCAGCAACTGACAGCAACTGGTGGTGTCTGGACAAAATACTTCAACTGTTTGGACCCCACACAGCACGATCAATTCCAAAAGAGATGTAAGCTGCTAACATTTTGTTTCAAAAGCCCCAAAACCAAACTTTTATGCCATTTCTGTTCCTTCACTGTGGGATTAGGACAAATCCAGACTTCAGATATGGAGCAATTTCTGATCATCAGAGCATGCGTACTAATACTTAAGTCTGTATCTTTTCAGTATACACACATGGCTGCATTTCAGTACAATGCAAGAATGGATGTGCCAGCCCTGGAGACATTCAAAGTCAGGCTGGATGTGGTTCTGAGCAACTTGATCTAGTTGAAGATGCTCATTGCAGGGCGGTTGGACTAGATGACCTTTGAAGGTCCCTTCCAACCCAAACCATTCTGTGATTCTATAATGCAATTTTAATGCAAGAAACACAGGCCCTTACACCAAAGGTCTGTGGGACTGCAACCTGAATTTTACAGGTCAGCTGCTTTCAGCAGAGCCACAGTCCTTTTTCGCTTGGCAGGAGAGCAGCTCTTGCCCTTTGCAGCAATCCTGTTTGGCTCATGGTACCTACAGGACAGGGGCAGAGCGACCACCCCTCTCTGCTGCCATTCCCACCAAAGTCGGAGGCAACATCATCTCTGGGATATAATATTTGGCATTTGCCAGGGTCTGGGTATCAGGAATCCTGCCAGGGCGTGGGGCTTTGTGGGGAGAGCACAACCTGGAGCCATCACAAAGAGATCTCCCACCCAAGCGCAAATATAAAATGCTGGATGGGCATGGGTTTAGCCACAATCTTTTGTGGAATTAAAGGGGCTGAACTATCTTTTCCTGTGCTATTCCTCTAAAGAATAATGTTTAAGACAATTAAGAATTAACCATGAAATTGTCACAAAGTCTGGTTTTAGGCAGGGATAGAATAGTTTGGAAGGACCGAATATACAGCAGTCGGTACATCCAAATGGTGGGTAGCCTAGATCCTAACTGCTTTTTCTGATTAATAATGAAAAATGTGTCTGATAATAAAGGAAAAAAAAAACCCAAAACCAAAAACCAAACCCAAACTATATGGATATTCTGTATTTAGCTGGTGCCTCTTCCTTTTGATGGATCTTCAATCTTTACCGAAAACACAGAGTGTATGCTATGAATCTACAAGTATTCAGATAAGTGAATCACAGACAGTAAATGATTCTGGTGTGCTAAAAGCAAACAGTGTTCTGTGAACTTTGCTGCTTTTTTACAGCCAAACTGGAGACTAATGGAGACATATACGGGAAGCAATACACAGTAGGGAACATTTTAAATAATGCCTTGGGATCTTACTGAAAAAATTAATTTAGATCAGGCTGGCAACCAGCGAGGGGAGATGATGATTGAAAATGGGCTGCAGAACTGTCAACACATAGCAATAATGAATAGCGAGATACCGAGCACAGGTGTGGGGTGAGGTGTCACGGTAGCTGTATTCATGATAGGAGATGCCAAGGTAAAGGGCAAATTAATTGAGGTTTTTAAAATATGCCAGATCAGGAGGTTTGTGAGCTCCAGTCTGATGGCCAGAGATTCAACAGCAAATAAAAGAAACTAATAATATTAGCAGAAGAATAAAATGTCTTTTCTATTTCTGAAAAAGACAAGGTAATAAATAAGGACAGGATGGACATAATGTTTGGTGAGAGAAAATATCTTGGCAAGCAAAAATGTGACAATAAAGTCTTCAGATAGATGCTGGACAACACGCTGGTACAACGGCTGCTAGCTAATCCTGGTTTTGATGGCATTTAGCTGGTATCTTTGTCTGAAACCATAGCTTTTGCTCTGATAGCTGCCACTCAGTTACTTCTTGGTGGAATATGGGAGTACCTGAGACTGCGTGTTGGGGGCAGCATGGTGGGAACAGAGCTGAAGCCACTTTCCTGGACCTGGGAAGCATGGGGCCGTTGCCACTGAGCTCTGCCAGCTTCACACTCTGTCGTTGCAGATTCAGGACCATCACACTGATTTTTCTCTCCAAAAAGCAGCACGTTTCTGCTACAAATCCATGCATGGCCTCAGAATCCCTGTCTAAACTCTTCCCCAAGGAAGGAGTTTGCACAGCTGGATGCAACCGAGCAGGACATTGCTAGGGCTGAACATCTTAAAATTCACTGGCCTCAATTTCAATGGGTTTGGGGTGAGTTTGTTTTTCCTACAGAGATATTCTAGGCATATAAAACACATAGTCATGCACACGAGTTACTTAACAGTAACCTGCTTTCCTCACTTACAGGAACATGCATGTGTGTCCAAGGAGTTCTTGCTGTGCCAAGTGAGGAAAATTAAAGGACATTTAGGCAATTTTCTGTATTTCAAATGAGTTTTTAATGATCTACTGTTTAAATCATGTGTTGACCTACCTTGAAACTTTGTGGGAATGATTTCTTTTTGTCTGAAATACCAGCACAGATTTATAGCCAATTTTGTAGCAATAGGGCAGCTAATATATGGCTTGAACAATGGAAGCTTGCTGCAGTGTTAACTGTGCCTCTAAGTAAGATAGATTGGGAGTTGTTCCTTCCTTCCATCCTGCTATTGGAGTGACGCGCATACTCTTTGATTTCACTCTGTTGCTTCCTCCTTAAGCACCCTGTCTCCAGGCACATAAATACATGCGTATTGTGCGGTAAGGGCTTACCAAACTCATCATTATTCTCTATTCATGCACACCAAGCTCTCTCAATAATTAGCTTTATAATGATCAAAGATGTTCTGTACCAACTTGCATTCCTCTTCGTTTTATTGTTCCTCTATCACTTCTGTCTAATGTTTCTTGTGTTGCATTTTCAAGGCTGCTTTCATTGATAGCCAAAACAAAAAGGCAAAATGAAAGTGAAAAGCCAAATTGATTAGTTTTATATTTAATTTACAAAGACATATTAAAATGAACTTTTTGTTTTGTTTGAGGTACGTTTTGTGCTTTGCTAAATAACCTTGAAGATTGTGTTGCCAAGTTAAGCATTGCTGTTAGCAATACTCATTATGTAGCTCAAAAGTGTTCTGATAATTTGGCCCTTTCCACTTAAACACTCCCTATTATTCCCTATGAAATCTGAGAAAAAGCACATAAGAAGTGCTGCAGTCTTCCTGAAAATGAAGGGTTTGCTTCCCTTTTCAAGTGAGTAGATTTCTGGCTTAAGTACCATATTAAAATCTGCTCTGTCCTTGGGCAAGGAAGAAGAGGGCTGGCAGCACAGTTATTTTTCGTAGCATCATTCAAACAGGGCTTTTAATTGGACCATAGATCTCCTTACATCACAGTGAGAATTTCTTTTACAGGCAGCTGAACTGCTGCTTTCAGAGGTTAGGTATTATGTGCAAGGTTAGACAGTTAAACAGAGATGGATATGAAACAAGGGGATCCTGGTTCCTCAGTCCCTACTCCACTTACTAGCCCAGTTTCTTGTCCTTTGCTGAAACCATCCACAGGAAGATGCAGGTACTGTGGAGGGATTCAGCATTTCTGCACATCAGTGGCTCCATTTAATGCTAATAATGCTCTGAGGGAATTGGCTCTGCAAGATGGGGTATGTGACTGCAAGTAATGGTGGTTGCTTCTGCTTCCACAACAAGATATGGGTGCTAGTTTGATGATGAAGCAGCGGTTTGCTGTGCTAGCTGAGGATGCTACTCAGGCATCCGAGGGAAGGGAAGCAGCTTTTCCTCCCCTTCCTCCCTCCCCCAGTTGCTTTATCCCTTACTGTTCCTCTGAGCAATGCCCTCACAGTATGAACTAATTTTCTTTGAACTGCAGACACTGCATAAGTCATACTCTTGCCTGTTATTCCTTCCCTAAACATCTGCCATTATTTATCTGAATGGTTTAAACTCTGTATGTTCAACTTATTGGTCTCTCTGAGAATTACCTCCAGCTTTGTGTGGAAATATACTCAGTGGTGGAAACAGCTGCCAGCCGTAGGGCTCCCCCAGCTCCTCTCATGATGGTTTTCATTACAAGGTGATCTCCAGCACTGTTTCAGAGGGTGGGATGTGATTGACCATGCCATTTTCCTGGAAAGAGGCCGCAGCCCCATCCAACATAAGCTAGCACAATCTCTTTTACCATCTATGTTTTGAGTGAAGATATCTTTAATGCTGATCCTGAGGCAGATGCCATTGGCAAAACACTTTCCTTGGCTACGTTGGCAAAAGAGCTCCCTTTGTCCTTTCCCACTGGGTATGCAGTGGCTGGGAAGCAGTGGTGGGATCCCAGAAGGATCTTATCCAGCAGGTCTGAGGACACAGCATTCATGCTGCGAGCAGCTGTGGCACCTGGTCCTTGCTGCAGTGTTGAGTTATGCTGTGGTCTTAAATGTCAGTGGGAGAATGGGCTTAGAGCCTCACACAGATTAATTAATGATCTGCTCTTTTCTGTGTCATTCTCCCTTACTCTTCAGACTAGTGCTAGGCTAACCTGGTTGCTTCAAGGTTCCACCTTGACCAAATCCCATATTTCCTACCATTGACATTTACCAAGAGCCATGGTTAGGTCACACTTAACTCATGTGGCAAATTAGACCAGCCAGAGCGGTCAGGAAAAAGCTTGATTTTAATAATTAATTGTGAGTATCAAATTGGAGGCCAGAGGGCCATTCATTTCTTCTGGTTAAAAGGCCATTGCAATATCAGCCTTTGAAGTTCAATTACTTCAAGGCCCACATATCACCCAAATCTGTCTGTGTCTCTGCTGTAATGTTTTAAATGCACCACTGTATTCTATAGCATCTTGCATGCCATCTGTTTTCCAAATCACTTTCCTCAGCTGCATAATTTAATTACTGAGATAAGAATTAAAGGGGGGAGGATATGCAGATGTAGGTAACTGAAATTTGTTTGTGAGGTCTCTGCACCCAGTTCTTCCTTTCAGTGTGCAGGTACTGGGAGACATAAAGTGGCATTTCAGGAGGAAACAGGACCTGGTCGCACTAGCAAGACCCTCAGCTTCCCCATCACCCCGGAGGAGGTCCATGCAGGGAATGGACAACCCATGCCCTGCCACCCTGCAGCTGCATAAAAGCCTCAGATGCTCTCTCCTGGAGCAGACCCGGGAGGTTAAAAATAGCCATTTGTTGTTGTTGATGATGACAAGGTAATTTTAATACAGATCACTTCCCAGTCTGTTGTGCTGAGTGAAAACAAGCAGAGGAATGTGGGAACAAGTGGGCAGCACAGGCACTTGACAGGAGGAGGTGGAAAAGAGCCACTTCCTCAGGGACAGCAGCAACTTGCACAGACAATTGAAGTACAGTTTTCCCTGCAAGGCTGAGTGAGGAATGAGGAGTAGGTCCTCATGCAAGGACCTCCTAGGAGAGATGCATGGTCACACTGTGTGATCATTCACAGGCTTGTCTTTCATCTGGTCTTTGACAGTGTGTTGGATAAAGAACGGATATTAAATGGAAGATGTCACCACAAAGTTGGTGGAGGCCTTTGGAGGCTTTATCCTTCTTCCTAGCTGCCTTCCCATCCCAGCATGGATGTATGTGCATTTTTCCCACTGAAATGGATGTATCTTCCCTAGACAAAAGCAGAAGAAGCTCATTCACCATATTTTCTGTCTTTTCCTATTTTCTTCTAATGGACTCACCATATCAAAATGTTTATGTCTGATCCCACCAAAGCAAACAGAAATCCATGCTGAAGAATATTGCCAAGTCAAGGATCTGAAATCTTCCTATGTGCCCTGTTTCATCAATCACAACCTACTTGACAACAACTCTTCCTTTTGGATTTTATGTCCCACTTCCTCCATTTTTGCCACTGAAATTTCTCACATCTTAAAGGCATGATTTCAGCCACCCTGGGAGCTGCCAGAGAGGGCTGGGGGAGCTGCTTGTTTGCCAGAATGTTTATAGGAAATTTGTTAGGGCCTGACCACATCAAATTGGCATGATGTGTAAAGAAACAGGCTCCTCGGATGTTTTCGGTGCTCCCCAACCTTTCCAGCAAAGATCTGTAGGGAATGAATTAATTCCAGTTGTTTGCCAGTTAATTCTCTGGAAGTTGGATTCTCACAAATAATTTAGTTCCAGGTGTCTTTTAGATCCAGAGATAACAGGATGCTGGCATTTATCATGTGTGGTGTCTTGAGCATATCTCTCCTGAACTATTTGATACTCTGGACATTATACACCTCTTCCTTGCCTTTGCAAGTATCCCTCTTTTACTCCTAGTGGTTTCATTACTGCTACTTTAGTCATTGACAGGCAGGAGAAATGCCCCCAATTAACTCATGGACCTTTCTGTAGCTGTCCTTTATTTGCATAACGTTTTCTTCCGTAGCCAAGCTTGTGTGGAGCATTCTGACACCTTTACTTTGCTTTCTGCACCCAATTATTTTTACTCTGTGTTTTTGCAGCGCTACTCAGCTCATACCCAATCTATTTGGGTAGCTTTACTATATGCCATCTGGTCTGTGTTTGATTTTCCAGGAAGTTTGGGCTTTCTTATCCATAGTGCCACTAGTCTTATTTATAATTTCAAGAGTCTTTACTCTCTGTGGGATGGAAAACTGAACTGAAGGGCCTTCTTTCTGTGCTGGCTTAGTTATAGCCTCAAACTTGGCCTGGACGAAAACTAGACGGATTTAACCCATGTATCCAATAGGAGTGGGAGAGATCTCACGATCTCATAGTAGAAATAGATTATTTTGAAAACATCTAAGTTTGCAAAAGCAAAAATTATTTTCATAGCTTTGTATCATTTGGCAATGCAAAAAAATGGATTTGAAATATATTCCCATCCCTACTGACGTAAATGTGTGTGTTTGTGCCAAGGACAGAGAGAGTTCATAGAGTATGTATTTCCTTCTGATCCCTTCATGCTTGCAGGCTGCTGCAGGGATGCAGTGCTAGTGTGCTGTGGAGCCACCCAACATGGTTGCTTTCCTCTCTGAAGGAGCCTATTTTCTCCCAGCACTTTGCTACTCTGATGATCAGTGGAGACACTTCAGCTGCAAATTGTGGGGAAGAAGCTGAACTAGTGTGAGAATGGAGCTTGGGGTTTAGTTTAGCGACAGACCTCTGGGTGTGACTCCAAAGCACATCATGTCTTAATTACTTAAATTCAGAGCTGTATTCTGAAAACATGGAGTGGCTCCTCTGGAGCTGCAAGGATCTGAAGACTCTGAGGAGGCCCCAGAATCACCTTCATTGAGCAAAGATGCTCAACTCATAGTCCATCCACAAATGTGACTTGGATACAGGGACAGTAACTAGTTCATTTAAGCCCATGGATGTCTACATAAGGCACTGTAGAAGTCTACTAAGACACTTGCTTTGTCATATAACCACATTCTGTGTCTTCGATAAGTGACATACCGCTGGGGTATGGTTCTTCTAATTGGAAGACTTGGGGATAAGCAGTCATAAGGGCAGTGTGGGATGATTACCCTGGATAGATAGGTATCTCTAATTTAATCTTGTTTATAGAAATGTCTCTGTGTGATCACATTCCTGATGTTCACACTTTCTCCACAGTCACTGAGCTTCTTCAGAAGGTACTTCATACCTGAAGTACCAGGGGTGATTGTCACAACAGGTTTTAGGAGACAGAGGGAGCCAGGGTTAGGCAGTGGGTTGGTCAGTGCCTCGAGTGCAGCACATATGTGGCATGTGTAACTCAACACTGTCCAGGTGCCTGGCTCCCACATCATCAGCTTTCTTCTGCCCAGGTTTTGGACCTATGCAGGTGGGTACACTTGGGCATCACACAGCAAAAGACGTCTAAGTTTTAAGGTCTAGTGCAAAACAGCCCAGCTGAGATAGATGCATAGAAAAGCATCCATGGGAACCATTGTGTGAAATGGGGCTGCTGGGATACACATAACCCCGACAGGGGCTCACTCAGCTCACTCCTTTGTGTGTGCCCCAACTTTTATAGAGAGAAGAGTGCCACTCCTTGAGCAATTGAAGATTTATTAAAGTACAAGGGCAGAGAACTGGGGAGGTGAATGGAACCATGGTATCTTTCTACATGGGCACTAATACAGACAGCAGGCAACAGCCCTTCTCCCAACAGGCTGAGGCTTCTGATGAATTTAATCAGAATCAAACTCATTTATGACCTTTTCTCTGAGCAGCAGGACAACAAAATCCATAATGCAAAAGCAGTCAAACAGAAGAGGAGGACGTGATTTATTTTTAAATGAATGTTTTATTCATGAACTATTTATAAAAATGTGTAAAATACACTCAAATATATTTGATTTGTTGACTGTAGCTAAAAATATAAAAATATACTTAACAAATGCATAAATTAAATTGACAATAGTAGCACAATTCTGTGTTCACCCAGTGTTTGTTAGGAACACAAATATCAGTAATTATATAGCATATGAGAATGGAATATGTGCTCAAGATGTTTTTCAGATGCTTTACTCCAGTCACTGGCAAAGAACTTACAGTTAGCCACATTTCAAAATTGTGGGCTTTTCCACTATATCATACTGCCCTGCTGGAGAGCAATATATATTTAGCTACTTGACGTTACTTACAGTATTTGTTTTCAAATAAACCAAGAAACAACCGAATAATCACGCATATCAATCCACCAGCATCACTGAGACTGTATGTGCCCAAATTCCACAGTATTTGCTAAATTTAGTTAGTCCCTAGTCTCCAGTATTTCCTGCCAGTCTTAGAAATGAAATTTCAGTCTGAACTAGCTGTTGATCTGTGAGGTCATCAGTAACAGACCTGTTTGCTTTGGCCATAGTGGTGCTAACAACAGGGCAGGAGTTAGTTTGACTTTGTCAGCCTGAGAGAGACAGTCAAGGGCCCTGGGTCCACAGCGAGCTGCCCAAGCAGTGGGGTGCACCCTCATCTTCTATTCAAAGTTGCAGCCTCCTGGGACTACAGGTCCCAGAACTCACAGCTCCAGAGCCCAAACACTCGTGACAGGGCCATCAGGGAGTGGTGGTCATTCTATATTGCATTTTATTCACCCAAACTGCATGTCTGAAGTGCTGAAAGACACCTGAATAAATGTGAGCACCTGCCAGGGTAGCAAAGCTGTGGCTCCAGTAGGCTGTATCTCTGAATGTCAGACATGTTTCTCCCCTCTGTGGCCCTGGGAGGAGATGCTAATACATAGCGAATAGGTGGTTATTAATCTCATCCCTCTAGCACATATATTAACTCCCAGGCTGAGGAGCACAGCTAAGTGCTCACGTACTCCTGCCTGTCTAGTATTTTAACTTTTTGCTTTCAAAGTCAAAGCGTAAATAACCATATATAATACATAATATAAACTTAAAGCTCACACATTTTCTTTTCTCTGTTCTACAACTGAAAGGAAATTCATAGTATATCATGGCATAAAATAATATTTCTGGCAATTTTAGGCACGTATATAAGCTGTATAAATAACTATAGCAGCAGAGAAAAACATATAAAGTTGCACTTTTATGACATCTTCACAGTATGCCTATTTCTCTCACCCACTTTTGTGTTCCATTGTTCCATTAGTAAAAAAAAATATCATTTATCAACTCCAACTATGCAAAATCTTTTTTTTTTGTTGTTTTTTTCTTTTTTTTTAGTAGTGGATCTTGTATTGCACAGATTAAAAAAACATTTATTACAATTTTTTCATTATTAAATAATTTTCAATACAAAAATTTGAATTAACCTAAAAACCCAACCCTGCAAGTGCTTCAGAAGTGGAGTGGTATTATTCAGGCAAGCATTCCAGTTGACTTTCATCAAATTACTCAGGTAGCTTTGTGGACAATGCAGAGATTCACAGGATTGGGCTTCAAGTGTGCAAATCTTAGCTTATGGATCAGCAACAACACCAGCCTTGCTTTATAACAGTATTACTGGGAAACATCAAGAAGGGAATTCTGAACATCAGTCACGGACACTCAAAAGAGAAACATCCTTTTCAGCAGAGGATGTCTTTTTCCTTAAGCGCAGTCTTTGTTCAGTACACAGGCTCCTTCAAGTCCATTCTTGTTACATTAACAATTTCCCATCAGTCCTGTTATTCAGCTTAGAGGCACGGTAAATATAATTAATTATACTGGTAAGTAGGTGTCATATTAACAAAATGCTACATAGATACTTTTTACTTACTCTCAGTGGATTTACACTGGTTTCATAAGAGCAGAATTGAGTGGAAAGCAGAACCAGAGCAAAAATGTGTGTGTACAGTCTCACACGTGACCTATCTAGGCAGTGATGTAAAGCTGTTCACTGTGCCAGGGTGTTTAAGGTCATCTGTCATGTTACTACGTGATGAGCAGGAAGAGGCTTATGAACTGTGTCCATTATAAGCTGAGAGAAAAGATGAAAATAGCTATGTGCTACTACATCATCATTTTGGGTGCACATTTGTGAACTCTGTAGGTGTGAAGGAGGGAGCTGAGAAAAAACGTTAAAATAAAGAGCAGAATGGTGTGTGTCTTTCTGAAAATGATGAACAGCATGCATACACAGGATATACGATCAGACTTTTGCCCTCAGATCATGTATTATTAAGTGAGTTCCATTTCGCTCAGCATAAAATATGACACAGTGATATACAGTGTGAGATAATTTATAGGGTACATTTGGTATGTCTTCACAGTGTAATTGCACTGCTGATAACTAACATGGTCATCTTCACTCTTCAGCTACCACTGCAAGAAGGACTAAATGCAGCGCATGTAACACAATGGCAATTTTCATTATGCCCTAAGTTCAGCTGTTATTAGCAGAGTCAATGATTGATCCAAAGCTGCCACGCTTGTTTGTCCTTCTTGCTAACCTAGAGTCTACCTAGCATAGGGAACAGAATAAAAAAGGGGCCTGCAAAAAATCTGCACACTCCTTTACAGTTTTGCTCAGATTCTCCTCTGTGAAAATGGCTTCCAACGTAACACTAGTTCCCTTCTCCTTCAGTTCCAACTAAGGGTGGCAAATACTGATGTTTGTGTGAGGCCAAAGAGGAGGTACAAGAGGAATGAGCAGTATTTTCATACAGCGACACCTAAATGGTTAACCAAGCTTACATGTTCTGAGCAGCTGTAAAAGCTGATATGAAGGGTGGCTACTGAGGCACATGAACGTATTTGGTCAAGAAATGACAAGTCTTCAGATGGAGTAGGAGGGACAAGTGACTATCAGGCTGTTTGCTTCTCTCTAGGAAAACCAGAGTGACCTGGATGTGCATAGTCCTGCTGGAACAATCTAAGAAAACTATGTCAGAGCTGCCTAGCAGATGTCTTCAGCATTGCCAGGCAGGTGTTCCTACTGCAAGGAGAGCATGGCTCCAATTAGTCATGGTAAAATCACAGTAGTCTTGGACCACGGCCATAGCAGCTCCTCAGTTAGGCACTTAGGTGTATTGGCTGGTTCTCAGGAGGCCTTCAGAAATACTTCTCTCCAAAATAAAAGATGAATTTAGGCACTTCAGCAGCAGGCTAAGATTTCTCTTGGTGAAGTATGGGTAGATACATGCAAGAAGACCTATAAAGCCCTCCCTTCTTTTTGTGATGGAGAAGAACCATGTGCTGCCTCTTCTCTATTGGTTTAACAGCATTTTGTAAAGACAAAGAATTGCTGAACAGAGTACTCAGTCCCTTGAATGAGAAGCAGAGGAGAGAGAATGTGCTAATCCGCTTGGCTGCGCAGGATACCTGGTGAGTGGTCTTTGTGCTTCTTGCTCATCACTAAATGCTTTGAGTCATCCCATGACTTTCACAGCCCTGCCAGCCTACACCCCTTTTTTACTGACGAGCCTTTTCCTATTCCAGTTGCCCTTGCAGCGGTGACATCAGGTAACACTGAAATGGAGGAATCTTTCTACGGGGACATGCTTGGGCCATGCTTTCCCTTTGTGAAAGGAAGTAGCATTCGAAGCAGACCAACACTTGGGCCAAGGCAGCTATGCTGCAAGCAGCTTAAGACCAAAGCCAGTTGTGTAACCTGTGGGATGCATACCTTTATCTGTCTTCAGTGTGTTTCTAATCTCTCCACTTTTTTAGCCGTCATGGTACAGCATTGCTTTTAATGAGCTATGGAAGTTGCCAGACTTCACATTGTTACAGGTCTGTTAACACGAATGTCTGAGGTGTTTCCTTGAGGTGCGACCTTTTTCATTCACATGAAAATGCACAGACACAGGCTGTGCTCTGATTCTGCTCTCTTAAACCAGTGCAAAGAAATCAGAATGTGACCTATCTCCCCTCAAAGCACTTGAGGGAGGAAAGGTCTGCTAGACTTCACGGCAGTGCATGTTGTTTGATATTTTTCTACTATGTCACATTAGACTGAAACAGTTGCTTCCAGTGAGGTGGACCCTGTTTTGCTTGGCTGTTGATGAGTTCTGTTAAAAGTATGCCATTGTGTTACGGGTTATACCCATTTTTGTCAGATCAAAAGCAGTAAGTTTAGAGTAGCATTGTAATTCTTATACAGGACTACTATTCCCTTGCTTTATAGTAGCTTATTTCATCTCACAAACACTGAACTAGATAAAAAAATGAGGTTCTCCTTATAGGATTTTTCCTTTGTGTTTCATGCCAATACTGCCCTAAATGCAGCAGTCCTGTTAGCCATACAATCTAAAACAGTTTCTGTAGAACAGTTCATAAAAACTGTGATAAGAAAAAAATAGTATTATCTGAAGCTTAATATTAACAATATAGAAAAAATACATATTTACATAATGCCAAAATACAATTATATACATTAATATCTATTACACTTAAATTATGTATCTTTCAAAAAATTACCAGACCAATAAATTATACACAGCCTCAACAGAAAGGTCTGGCACCTTTCTGGTGCATAAAATACATACATTAAAAACCCCAAACAAAACCCCTAGTTAATACATGTGGTCACAAAAGCAGATGCCTGTAACATTCTTAGTGCCTTGAATAAACAGCATCTGAAAGCAAGGAAAAATGAGATTAGGAAAAATAAAACAACCCAGCTGGCTTCATGTTCAACTCTGTCAGCTCATTACAACACTGGCTGGTGACTGATGTGACAGCTCAAGAGCAGATCCCACCTCTGCTTTTGCTAGCACTCCCGCTTGTGGAATCCTGGTTATTTCAGTTGTTGGCCTCCTCCTCCAAGCCTGCTCTACCTGTTGATGACAACTCTGATTTCTACAGGCTAAATCAAGAAAATTATTTTGGTCTCTCATCATTTAATCCCAATTCTTAATCTCCAAATCTGAGAAGCTACTGAGATCCTGTTCTCCGACTGAAAACGTCTACAGCCCTTAAGAATCAGCTCTACCAGGACACACAGGACACCTCTGCTTACAGCTTCTCCAGACCGGTCCTCTGGCCATGAGAACAGGAGGTGAAGGGCAGTGCTAGTGCCAGGTTTGCTACTGCTGCAATTATTATTGCCAAGAGACTGGACACAGGCTAGGAAAAAAGCCTACAAGGATGGCAAGCTGGGGAAGAAACAAAGAGCACAGACTTGGACACCTGCATTATCCAGTTAAGGCAGATGGGAAGTCTCCTAATGCTGCCTAGATAGTCATCAGCAAATGAGGGTGATTCAGGACAGAAAGCAAACTCCATGACTGAGAGAAGGGCCCAGCGGCCCTTCTCAGCCAGTGGTCTCAGTACGCTTAAAAAGTGGATGGTGTAAACACTGGGGAGGTAAAGGAGGAAGCCAGAATCATGATAGGGAAGGGATTCAGTTCCCTTCAAAAGCATAGGAATCATGAAGTGTGAGACAGGGAAAGCATGAAGGTAAGGAAGGAGCAGGAAGAGATGTTATAATGACTTACTAATGGAAGAAATAAAGATGCAATTGCAAGAGTGACAAAAGCAGAGGAGTGAAGAAATGAAGGCCCAGGAAGAGAACAAATATCGATGGCAACTGACAGCACAATTTCCTCCCTCAATTACAGTGTTAATGAGCTACTACATTCAAAACGTTTTATGATTTGACAAACCAGCACTTACCTCTGTGATATTCTGGATTCACATTTTCATATATTGGAAACAAGGGATTTTCCTGTTCACTGCGAAGTTTTCTGGCTCTTAACACATCTCTCACACACTGATGTAGATACACATATTGACACTGCAAAGGAATTCTTTTTTTAAGTCACTCTGGGAAGTTTTGTAGTTTAATTTTCTGTATTGTGAAAAATCATTACAGGCCAGCGCTCTGAGAGACAGCCTTGGCCCTAAGGCTGAGAGAGTTGGGGTTGTTCAGCCTGAAGAGAAGGCTCTGGGGAGACCTTATTGTGGCCTTTCAGTTTTCAAAAGGGGCTCACAAGAAAGATGGGGAGAGACTTCTTAGCAGGTCATGCTATGATAGGACGAGGGGTGATGGTTTTAAACTATAAGAGGGAAGATTCAGGCTGGAGGTGAAGAAGAAATTCTTCACAATGAGGGTGGTAAAACACTGGCACAGGTTATCCAGAGAAATGGTAGATGAGCCATCCCTGGAGACATTCAAGGCCAGGGTGGATGTGGTTCTGGGCAACCTGATCCAGTTGAAGATGTCCCTGCTCATTGCAGGAGGGTGTTAAAAATTAAAATACACTTCTAGAATTAATCTGCTTTTCACACTAGGAATACAGTAAACTTTATTTGATCACCTGTTTTTAGAAATGCTACCAGTAAAACATAAATGAACATAATATGTTTTGATGGATCTTGTCATGAGTGAAAACTCTATGAACTGTAAGGCACAATTTGACCTGACGCTGTGTTGGATAGCTACTATTTCTGAACGATTTCGTATAAAGTACATGTGACAGAATCAATATGTACAGGGTAGCACACAGAAGAGAGAATTTCCCGATTTTTTTGTTCTGAAAGGAAGAATTTTTCACAGAATTTTATCATAATATATAAATATTTCATAGAACTTTGATGAACCCAAATTCTCTACCAAAAGCAGTGGTTTTTTGATCCAACACGAGATTGCTTCTGACTATGCAGTAAATAACAGACTGTCTTTTCTGAAGAGTGCTTTTCATAGAAGAAGACATTCACAATCAAAGCAGGGAGGGTCATAAATTGTCTATTTATCAAACTACCTTGGTAGAATAGATTGTTAAATCTCTATGCTTTTTGGGGGTTTATAACATGGGTCATAATTTTTTGATTAGTGTAGCATGGTACCCCAAAATTAGGCTGAGCATCTTTATATGTCCAAGTGTACCTTTTTAATATTACTTTAGCTCAAAGACATAATTTCTCCAATGACCATATGCTTTTTTCTCATCCAATATCTTCTTTACTTATTTTTCACAAGAATTTCAGCTATTGCCCTGTGCATTTTTCTCAGTGCTCTGGCTCTGGGACAGTGAGCATACCTACTGCTATGCACATACAGCTGCTGTCTCCGTGGAATAGAATCCTGCACCCCACCTGCCAATTTGGTGGAAAGTTGGCCAAAAGATTCCCTTTGGCAGAGACCGTTTGGGACTGAAATGGTGGACAGCTTCTCTGCTTGTGTTACAGCTGGGCCCACTGCCTTCTAAGCTAATGGACACAGTTTTCTGTTAATCTCCTGCATGTCTTCAGCTGCTGTCTCTTAAACAGCTTTCAGCCAAGTCTCAAGTAGGGGCAGTGTTTTGTTGCTGCTATTTTACTGTGACTGCATAATGTCAAGCAGGATGGTGGTGTGAGTTTTGGCTGGATCAGTCTCATCGCAAACAGCCCTATCTGCTGGCCTATGCTTCCCACTGGTATTTGGCTTCCACTGCACCAACAGATGGGGACCTAGCTTTTATCTCAAACCCCAAACAGATTGTGGAAGCCAAGACATGAACGATAACAGGAACTAGGGTCTTCTCACATCAAATGAAATTTGTGAAGCAAATATTTTCTTCCTCCTCTCCCCACCTCCTTTACTTTTCGTTAAAAGATGTGTATGAATTACTCCGTAATTCACTGCTCATTGCACACTCTTAATAAAGCTCCAGGATAAATTCACTTCATTTTCTTGCAGGAGGATGAGAGATTGTATTGCTTGCACTCTAAGCTACCTCGATGAAAGTCAGTTCCAAACCAGAAGCCACATGCAGATGCAACTGACAGTTCAGATTACTAAGACTTGCTGAGAACACAGCAGCTCAGTGGCTGTGCACTGACACAGTGTGGTGTGGTCAAGCATGTAACAGCTCAAGTGGGGTGAGTAAGTGTGAGCTGCAAGAGCTGTTAACTTATTTCTGGGATGTTGATTGTGAATTCTTCCAGGGGAGGGATTGTTTACAACAGGGATCTGGGTAAGACTTGAGCCACTGCAGTTTGGGGCAGAAGTGCATGTAATGGGAAGGTGGGGTGCTCCTCACTATTGCTGTAGGTATTTTGTTTGGATATAACTACCATTTGACTTAGATGTCCTATTAAGCTCATGCCAAAGGTGGGATTTATATCACAGAACTTTAGTTGTCTATGAGGCTGGTGTGAAACTTAGTCTTTTGAGGTACTTGCCTCCTCTTTTCAGCTAAGAAAAAATAGTTACCCCCCTGAGATGCTTGTCTGCCTTTGCTGACTACTGCTAATGGGAAAATAGAAGGTAAGATTGATCTGTCTCTGAGCATGCCCAGACCAGGCTGAGAATCTGTCTCTTCTCCAGCAAAAGGTCTTGTGTGATTAAAATTGTTCCAGGAAATCTCTCTGCATTTCCAGCTGAGGCTCTCTTTATACCCATGTGTGAATTTTACATCTATCAGGAAGTGCTGTCACTGATATTTTCATTTCCATATTACAACAGACAGCTCCATTAGTATCAGACTACAAGCAGACCCATCCAACTTGTTCTGATTCCTCTATTAACAGTTCACAGGGAAAATGTAAAGATTGCTTCTACAACTCGCCTTTATTAAATCAGCTCTTAAGTGTCTGGCTGCTATTAGTGCAACGTGATTTTCTTGCAGTTTTAAAAGCACAGAAAGAAATCCAAGACTTGTACTTTTTCTACCCTTTGAGAATAAATGTACTTGCTTTTGCAAGTATGTTAGGAGAATGCTGATCAACTTTCCAATACCATTAATGAAAATGAGAGAGTAGCTCAATAAAATATTAACTGCAAAGCCACAAGGTCACAGTGCTTAAGAGTTTAAAAATTATGTACATCTAATTTTCTCTGCCCTCTATTCCTTTTCTTTATTATGTTGACCTATCTGTCTTGTTTAGGCTTGTCTTTCAAACCTGTTCCTGAAGGACTTGTGCCTGCTCAAAGCCCATTTACTGGACACTGCACTAGCAGAACAATGTGCTGTTGAGCGCCTGCTGCATAGGACTGCTGGGGTGACTGTGGGCCAGTGCCAACAGGAGAAATCTATAGGAAGCATAGCTACCACTTGTTATGGTTTGGATCTGCTGTATGGAGCTGCTGTATTGAAGCCAAGAGAAACAATCCTGAACTAGAAATTCTCACAGAGAAAAAATACATCTAACTAGTATTTCACAGTGGAGTAACTGTGAAGTGCTTTGAAAGCCTCTAAGACGAGAGTGATTATTATATGCTGCAGCTGGTGTTGCTGTATTGTACGCTATTCAAAACTTACCTCTGTCTGAACCATGTGAACCCGGTGGAGCCTCAGATCATGTACTGCTGCGTAAATGTCAACAGTGTCCTTTGAATCCAGTTGCTGCAGAATTCGGTCCAGTGCAATGAAAGTGCCAGTCCTGCCAACACCAGCACTGGAAAAGAGGACAACACAAAAGATTTAACACCCAGAGGGTGGTGGTAAATAGCTACTCTTCCAACAGGTGACCTGTCATAAGTGGGGTCCCCCAGGGATCGATACTAGGCCCAAGACTGTTTAATAACTTCATAAATGATTTGGAAAATGGGATCGAGTGTACCCTGACCAAGTTTGCTGAGTAGGCAAGTGTACAGTTTGGAAGGGAGAGCCACTCTGCAGGACTACCTGGATAGGCTGGAAGAGTGGTCAAACAAGAACCTTATGAAGTTCAACAAGGACAGATGTAAGGTCTTGGCACCTGGGAAAACACAATCCAAGAGTGCAGCATAGGCTGGAATCTACCTGGCTGGGAGTAGCTCTGTGGAAACGGATCTGGGGGATCCTGGTGGACAAGCTCAATGACCGAACAGTATGCTGCTGCAGCAAAAAAAAGCCAGCAGGATTCTGGGTTACATCAACAAAGGCATGACCAGCGCTATCCCACTCTACTCAGAACTTGTCAGACTACACTTGGAATACTGTGGTCAGCTGTGGTCCCTGCTATACAAAAAAGATGTGGGCAGGCTGGACAGAATGCAGAGAAGGGCCACAAAGATGATCAAAGAACTGGGAAGCTTGCTGTATGAGGAAAGGCTGAGAGAACTGGGTTTGCTCAGCCTTGAGAAGAAAAGGCTCAGGGGAGACCTTATCACCATCTTCCAGTATTTAAAGGGTGGCTACAAAGAAGATGGAGACTCCTTTTCTACAAGAAGTCACATGGAAAATATGAGGGGTGATGAGCACAAATTATTCCCTGGAAGATTCCAGTTGGACACATGAGGAAACTTTTTCACAGTGAGAACAATCCCTTCAGGGAAGTGATGAATTCCCCAATGTTGGACAGGATGTTGGGCCATCTTGTCAGGACTGTGCTTTTGTCAAAAAAGGTTGGACCAGGTGATCTTGAGGTCCCTTCCAACCTTGCATTCTATGATTCTATGACTCAAGAGATACTTTAGTAAAGTTCAGATCTTCAGGGTGAGAAGTTCATTGTTCAAATGGCATCTCTGGGACTTCAAACACTTAACAGTGGAATTTATTTAGGGAGGAGGAAAGGATAGCAATGCTAGAGGTATCTCTGCTACTACCCATACTGTTTTCTGCTTTGTATTAACTCAGTCATCAAGATACACCGAGACACTACATCTGCCTTTAACTTTTAAACCCCTTTTTTCCAGGGATGAACCAGTAGGCTTGATTCTAAAAGATCAGTTGGCTTGTGCCTTGTGGAAGTAAGACAAAGTATCCCAGAGTCCCCAGTAGCTGAATTGCTGGGAAGTGGGATTTGGAGACAGGAGGCCAGGAAAAGGAAAGTTACACAGAGGACAGTATAGAGCAGACATCTGACATGTTGCAGCACATGATGTACAGCCAGACACAGGTGGGGTCATGTAAGATACATGCCTCAGCCCACATAATGAGCTCAGATACTAGTCAGCTAGTACCAGTGAGCATATGGCTTTACCAGATGATACACATAACACCACACTGCTCTCTCTCACTCTGTAACCCTATATTCTGCTGCAGCTGGCCAGTTGGTCACGCATCCAGCAGTGTGTTTTTTGCCTTTTTTGTGTATGTGTCTAGGGGTGGATCACAGAGCAGAGGAAAAAATGCAGCCCTATGGCTACCAGAAATGGCACAACAACAGAAGAGCATGAGACAGTCAGGAGAGGAAGTCTCAGGATGGGGGAAAGGATGAATCTGCCAGCTAGTATCAACATTCACATACAGTTAGATTCACCCAGGGTGTATCTTACCTTCTCAGAACACCCTTTTGTGAGTCAGATGTTTGGCTGCAACAGCAGCACAGAGGCAATATAAGAGAGTAAAAGCTTATGAGCAGTAGCAGCTGCTGACACCTTTAGCTCTCTCCAGTGATCCCACAGAGACACAGTGGTTCCTGAGAAACATTTTGGGGGCATCTTCAGGGTGAGGTTGTGAGCAAGCGTATGCGCCTTGGGAATGCTGCTCTGATGTATATGGAGACTTAAGCCCATCAGCTTTCTCTAAGGTTCTGTGGCTGCCCATGGCCTAACAGGGATGAACATTTGGGATCTTCCCAAGGGTATGCACAAAGGCTCAGTGCTGCTAACCTTTTGGTGCTGCACATACCTGCAGTGCACAATAGTTGGTCCTGTGTCTGGGGTCCTGTTAATATAATCCCTTACAGTTCTGACAAACTGGATCAGGGACTGGGTGGTCTCTGGCACACCATGGTCTGGCCAGACAGTGTAGTGGAAGTGACGAATGAGTCTTGTTGAGTCAAGCTGCTCTTCCTGTTGGGATACAAAAGTGTGGTTCATCAGAACAGAGAGGAAGAGCAGGCACACACAACACGCATTTTCAGAGCAAATGCTACAGCTGCCACCAGAGATGATGTGCAGAGATGACCTACAGCAGAAGAAACCTTCCTAATTTAGCCTGCAGGTGCTTTTAGGCCAATTAATTGAAAAAAAACCCAAGAATGCAAACATACACTGCAGATTTTAAACTCTCGTATTGTCCATTCTGGGAGCACCGATTCAGACAGCATCTCAACGATCAGGTCTCCATAGTACAAGGAATCCTGGTCAAGGGGCCAGTAGTGGTCACACTTCACCTGCAGGGACACAGACCAAGACAAATTTAGTGTCAGCAACAGCTGCAAACAATGCCTCCATCCAGCACTGGCAGAAGCAGACGTCGGACCTAGTATGCCTGAGGATGAAGGACGAAAGGCAGTGGCTGAATTCAGAGAGAGATGCCATGCCCTGCCATGTCAGCTCAACAAACAGGGCCTGGGCTGGGAGAGGGCTAGGATGGAACTACGAATTGGAAGCTGTCATCAGAGATGTCTGTGATGGGCTGAATCGGAAGCATTTCACTGATGCCCTCTACTGGATGCCACATTTTCTGCACCAACTCTTAGAACTGCCTGGATGAGAGCCAGGCCTCCAGTGCTTGCTTCCCCACTGCTTGCTGAAACATGACAGTAAGGTCACACTCAAAGACAGAGAGGTGCAGAAGGAGAGAGGTGCCTGCCTGCCTGCATCTGCTTTCACCATCTCCTCAAGAAAAAATGGTAAACTGAAAGCAAGTGTCCCCATGTGTGCCACCAGATGATCACTACTTCAAGTTTGTTTAATCTTTTTACAGATCTAGTCCCTGTCTTACAAAGGGTGCAGGATGTGGTCATACTTGCGCAGGTGGATAGCTGAGACAGCTAAATAGCCTACCTACACCTGCACTCAGTAAGACTGCTAAGTATGTGAGTGGTCTTTTTGCTACAACAGGGCTTATATAACAGAGACAATTCCATGTATTTAATGATCAACATTTGCTCTCTATAGATTATATTTAGAGTAGTAGTTGATGTGATAAACAGGTTGGGGTTTTTTTGCTGGTGGCTGTCATTTTGCATGGTTTCTATTAGTACTAGTGAGCAAAATCCTGGATTAAAGACCAGAAGCACTGAGGTCTGTTCCTAACTCTAGCCTTGACATGCTACATAATCTTGGGATGGTCACCGCACCCTCACTTCACAGCTTTAATCTGTCTCTAGTCTTTAGATTTTATCTCTCATCTCTTACTGTCTATCTCCTTGACTGGGGCCATTGGCATTAATGCGATGCAAATAATAAGCATAAGCTTCTAACATGTGTTAGAACATTGATAACAAAGAAAAGTGACTGCTCACCCGGCCCTTCTCAACACACTGGGTTACCATGACAATATTGTGAACATTTTGCTCCCATGCCATCTTCCAGAACTCATCTTTGGTGCCAGGCAAAGGGCCCTGAGTCGCTATGTATTCCCTGCGGAAACTGTTGCCCTGCAAGTAGAAAGAACTCCATTAGTTTCCATAAAGGCAGAATAAAATGTCTTCTAAAAAATGAACATGTCATGGGTTTGTGGTCAAAGCTCTGCAGCAACAATGCCCTTTAGTTTTGAGGGCTAAACTGTTGCCTTGGACCCAGAAGAAGGTGGCTGGTTGGAGTAAAGAGAAGGAAGAGACTGCAGCAGTGTACCTTTATTTCTGTTCCTATTGTGGCAGTCAAAACTCATTGTTCTATTGTGTCCAGCACAGTCTTAAGTAATTTTGGAACTACTAGGGTTTTTTATTTACTGTTTTTAATAAATTAGCTGAGTTCTGGCTTGAAATCTGTATTGCTAAAGCCATTGCTATTATCAATCACAACTCTTTGGCAAAGGGCACTGTTTTAATTTCAGACAGTTTTGCCATTCAGCAAGGTGCCAACACTGTCAGGATGAGCTACAGCCCCACAATGAGGATGCCACCTGCAGTGATAGCTACAGTTGTTGTGGACACTTTATAAAATTAGTGACCTTTAAAATGTGTCCTTGGCCAATTAGACTTGCTATCTTACACAACTATAGCAATCCAAAAAAGTGTCTTTAAGTGCTGCGTACATCACTCATAGTTAACTTACTGGCAGTCAGACACAGCCTTTAAACACACCCACAAAATGAGTTCTCAGACTTTTAGCTCAAGTGAATAAATGAAGGCGGAAGGGAGCCATAAGCATCCAGCTTTATATTCAGTTTTAGATGAAGGACAAATTACCACTGGAGGGAGGACTGTAAAACACCATCTTTGCGTCACTTACTGGTATGTAGCTTGCATTAATGTAGTCTGAGCAAGGGTCATCATCCACATTGGAAAGCTTCACTCTTGATGTATCATCTAGGAAGAAATTAATTAGAAGAGGCTTATGGCTAGGTCTTGATATTCAGTCCCTCTCCCATTTACAGAAATGCATTTGCAAAAGGACTGGCAGCATTATTATAAGGATTTTATCTGGCTAATTTAGAGGGGAAACTGTTCATATTTGTGCTGCCTCTTTCACTCACGAGCGCTGTGGAGACTTTCAAAGTCTAGGAGATGGATGGGTGAGAAGGAAGTAGTGAGTATTCCAAAATTTCTCTGCTTATTTGCATAGGATTTATTACGGCAACAAAAGAGCCACAACAGCACACTTTGATCCTTCAGCAGTACTGGAGAGCCGTGCTCAGCAGTGCCCTTGAAAGAGTGCTAGTGCTTCAGTGGTCCACACAGGTCCCGAGCTAACATGTGTGAGCAGGCCAACCATCCTCCCTCAGCAGAGGACCTTGTGCAGAGGGTTAGAGTGCCTAAGCCACCCGGTCACTGATTCATGAGATAATGCCATGCTGGATCTGAGTCAGGTCTTGTTTCTTGTACATTGCAGGCATGCTTCTCAGCCCGGCATGGCAGGCAGAACACAGGAGATAATGTTAGGCTGTGCTCCAAGCACACACCACATCCAGCAGCAGGGCAGCATGCAGAGTTGGCAGTTTCCTCCAAAACTGACAGATAGGAGATTAAAAGGGGAAACTCTCAATGCCAGGTCTTGCCTCAGGAGAACAGGGCTAACGTCATACGTGTCTTACCATGCAGAACCACGCTAGCTCTACATTGTATAGTAGGTTTGCTGTGTCCTCTGAAGAAGAAAGATGTGGCAAGGCTGTCAAAAAGCACTGAATGGATGATACCCCGTATGTAAACAATGTTACTGTTATCTCTGCTATCCTTGTTATCAGCAGTGACTTAATGTCCCTAACAGCTGGAGCTTTGTGTCTCCAGACTGAATGATAGTCATTACACCTCTAGTGTGAAATGAAATTACTGGTCTGCGGGAAGCCATTCAGGGCCATGCATCATCTGCCTCCTAGCACCAGAACCTGAGCTGGCAGAGGTATTTTATCTCTGTCAGGAAGAAGCAAAGGGATTGGCTGCACTTTCTTTTCCACTAGGCCTGCTGAAAAATGTGAAAAATAGCTGGTGTGATGTAATATTACACAACCAAACCCAGAACTCACAGGGCAATATATTATTGTATCGATTTTTCCCTCTGTTCTCTGGCAGAAGTGCTATGTCACATGTCTGGTTTCGACCCACATCTTTCAAGTCCTGCAAAAGAAAGTAGGAATAAAATGTGAGGTAAAAGTAATTAAAGGACTTTACAACACACTGGGGTGCAGTCCTTATCAGCTCTCAGGGGCCATGCACAGAGAATGGGTAGGTTTTTTTAAACCAAACTGAAATTAAATAGCTAATCACACTGGTTTAAAGCAAGCACATGGCTGGCAGGTACTTTCCATGCTTTGTTACACAGATGTGTCACACAAACAAATGCTCCTGACCTCAAGCAGAGGCTGCCAACCTGAAGAGCTGATTTCTGCACTAGGACAAGTGGAGTTCAGGTAAGATTCTCAAATTCATTTGTATTTGTGTGAACAAGACAAACAAATTCAGGCCTTTCTAATGCATTAACCCATTGATTCAGCCAGCCCGCCCCTTCATAAAGCAAGTCCTTTGCCTAGATTAGGATCCCACCTCATACTCCTTGGACAGGAGGTAGTTGGAGTCTGCCTGAAGTTTGGTGAAGTGTGCTTCAAAATGACTGACTTTGATCGGACTAGAATATTCAACAGGAGGAAGAAAATCACAGGATGAATCACAGTCATAATTTATCCAGTTGGTTATCAAGAAGCTTTTTTAGGTATTATTTTTTTTCTTTTTACCTGGAAGTTTTCCGGTTCCTAGAAACGATTTCAAAAGAAAAAGAAACACTCCAGTGAGCGAGGGACTGTTCACCCATGATGACATGCTAAAATACTGCTCTTAGAAACAAAACTTCTGACGTTACCCTTTTTGCCCCAAGTTCAGATGCACTGACAGTGGCCTGTCCCTGCGAATGCTCAGCCTTGCTGTAGGTCTCTCGTGGCCGTTACTAGAATAAAAACGAAGGTATTCTGTTTTACTGGTATGTTCTGATACTGCAAGAGCTGCCAATAACACAACTTACATTGGAAAGAAGTTGGTAAGTTGGAAAAAAGGAATTTAAGGAAGTTTGTTTATCTCTTCATCCTTTCACGGCCACCTGCTTCAACACACGTCCCTTAGAGAACACTTTCTCTTGATGAGCAAAAACCACACCAGTATACTTACAGTGCTGCTGGCTATATAACTCACAAGAAGAAACCACACTCTGTTTGAAGTTCAGCTGCACCAAAAAAAAGTGCAATGAGCTGTGCAAGGAGAAAAGCACATCAATCTGCACTCTGCTCATGCTCTATACGTCACTGTGTACTGAGATGGTACACAAGTCTAAACATGCAAAAGCAGACTTAATTTACTAATTTGCTAATGATTTATGCCTCTTTTTTTTGGACGGCACATAGAGGAATACACTGAATTTGTTCACGGAGCCTAAGAACAGCATTGCTGCGAGGTATATCCATTTGGCTAAAAGCTATGACCAGTCACAAAACAAGTTCTTTTTTCATTCTGGCATCTGAAAAGCGAATTCAAATCAAAACAGACCTAATCTTGTATCAGTAAAACAATTGAATTCCAGATTTTCAGAGTTTCCCATATAACGGAAATGTTGATTTTTTTATTTATTTCAGAAACCACAAAGAATTTCACATCAATAATGTCATTTCTCTTTCATGCAAAACAGTTTAAATGGATAAAGCTTTTTCAAAGTCGAAATAGAGTATTTCACTTAAAAAAAACATACTTAAAACTCCCTATTTAAGCTTCATCTATAATGTGAAATATACAACTGTAATTGACAAAAAAAGAGAAGTAAAGTTTGAAGTAATCTTTTGGACACTAAGGTAATGCCACACCTTAAGATTTTTGAACCAAAATGAGAGAGTCTAAATGAACATTTTCAAGAGCTTGCCATCTACAACAGAGATGAAGTTAATTCGAAACATTTAATTTTTGACAACAGATTGTTTGAATGATAAACCAGTTTTTCAGAAATATTCAGACAACTACTGACAACTAAAAGTTACAAAGATTCATCTGTGAGATAAATCTGACTAACATCAGTGGGTATTTGAATCAAGAATATATAGATCTCTTCATATGTAAATCATTAGTTCTATGCTTTGTGTACAGAGGACACAGATTTTATCTGTTGAATAGTTCAGCGCATTCCTCCGATTTTATAATTATGCTTTAAATACTGTATTGCTTAAATGAATGTAATTTGACCTGACTTCAGTAACAGAGACTGATAAAGGGACTCAACTTACCTAACTTTTTGTCTGCAGACAAATAAAGCTGTAACAGCCACTAACATCACAATCAGAAACAAGCCAGCACTCACACCTTCAATGACTCCAAACAGAGGCTCTAGAAACAAAAATGTATATTTATGTATCTTGAGGAAAAGATATGAAGAATCAAAGAATCAACAGCTTTCAGGGGATATGTTACTATCAGCCAAAGAAAACAGTTAAATCTAAGGAAATCTGAGACATTTACACACTTAACTAAAATCTGGCTTTGATTTCTGTCCTTATTTTTAATCCAAAAATTACACAAAATCTTTCATTCCCAACACAGTAAAAGAAAGCCCATTATATGGGAGTTTGGTTCTCTTGCACTTTGAAGCTTTCTTAGGGATAGCTTCACTGAGCATCCACTTTTCCTCTACTATCAGCAGCTCCATCAAGCAGTCATCTGAATTTTCAAACTGAGGCCTGATAAGCCATGGCTCCAGCCTCACTTCAGAGCAGCCTTCAGGACATGCACAACTATCAGTTTTTGTTCCACTCCTTGCAAATAGTTCTAGGTACCAGAGTGTTCTTAGGCCCAGTATATAACCACATGCTACAGCCATTGAAAAACAAGCCTGAAACTAACCTGCCTCTGTAGTGATTGGTAAAGAGAAGAAGGTGTCTGAGAAGAGCGGTTTAGGGAGTTCCTTCGGATCTTCACTGAAGAGCTGGGTAAAAGCCCGTATGCTGATCCTAAAAAACCAATACCATTATAGTTAGAGTTCATCAGATGTTCAGGACCAACAGCAGAAAAGTAAGAACTCATTTGCCCTTTAGAGATAACTAAAACCTTTCCACTGACCACAGACAGCTCTTAATGCCATCTGTCCATGTGGCTGTCCATTGAGCAACACACAGACCTCTTGGGAGAGTGCTTGGCTGAGTGAGGGATGTGACCGCGCAGCACTGAAGATCGTGTTTGGTCTCACAGCCTGAGAAATTTCTGAGCCTGATCTTGGCAGACACTCTCTTCTATACCCTACAGATAACCTGGGCCTAGCTCTGGAGCCTCCAGGTTCTTCTAGCTTGTTCCAAAGGACTGGTGTGGGGTAGTGGCACCAAACAGACCGAGTTAAGCACCGCTGCTTTTCCCACTAAGAATTCTTCTGACTTAGCGGATGATCTTAAGTCTTTCCAAAGATTTATCAGCTATTGGAGAGCTTCCCATCAAGTTAAAGGAAATAAGCAAGCCTATTCACTGCACAGAGTTTTGTGCATAATTAACCGCATCATTCCCATGCTAGTGAAGGTCTGATTCATACCTATGGAACAGGGGCATGGATACATGGATAAAGCTTTTATAAATTCACAATGAAACACAAAGAACATCATACAACCCAGTTACAAATCTACAGAAGCTCAAGCGTATAAGGAACCCAGACAGCACCATGCTTAATAATGTGACAGAGCACAACTACCAGCATAAAACTAACCTGTAAGCAGTCCGAGGCTTTAGAGGTCCATCACAGAATTTTTGCTGATCTGGATCACACCTTCCTCCCAGATTTTCCATTTCTCCTCCAAGCTTAATGTCAAAGCTTTTATAATCACTGTCAGGGTTTTCAGTGCATCTACTGGCAAAATAATTTGTCTGGTAGATGCGTATAGAGTCATTGTGTTTATACTCCAGGTAGGAAGGTAATGGGTGCTGTTCATCAGGCTTTGGTCCTTCACTACCTACATCATACACAGAGAAAGACAGAAGATTTACATATCACGGTCATCAATGTGATGCAGTTTATAGGCTCAAGCTGTTGAGAGACATATTCTTATCCAACTTTCTAACATTTCTTGGAGGCTGCACAGGTTACCTTGTGAATAGAAAGCTACAGTGGTTTCTAGTACCACCCTTGCTATTATTTTTCTGGGGAACTTCAGACACCACCAGCTATTTCAAAAAGCAAGTAAAAATCCCAGACACTGACAAATCTATTGTGTAGAGAGGAAAGCTGCAATAGGAAATGACAGGAGTCCCCTGAACAGAAACTCACAGTAATGTGTAAAAGACTCAGGTAGGCAAAGCCATGGCAATGAACAGACCCTTTCTCAAAGAGATTCATGGTCTGCACAAACATGACAGAGCAGACAGTGGAAATACTATCTCTGCTTTTTTTCCTAAGGGCTGATGGACAGAGAGATTCAGAAACTTTCTCAAGGGTCACAAAACACGTCCTGGAATGCCAGTAAATGAAGCCACTTTTAAAACCAAGGTATTAATTGTTGAGACATCTATCTGTTTTGTCACACATAGGTCAACTGCAGAAAGGGAGGTTTGCATGGGCAATCTCTGTTCTGTTCTACACACAAAGTCATTTCCTTCAGTTATCAAACACCACCTAGGAGTTGCTACCTTTGCCTTCTCAGTATGGCTTACTGAGGTTCTCTGAAAGAGTTGCCTTAGTGTTTCCACCTAACATTCAAACTATCTTTTGAGATCTGTGCATTTCAAGGCAGCTTATTCTATGTTCACTGGCAATGGCATCCAACATAAGTCTCCTACTGTAGAATTTTGTTGAACAAACATGAGCATGTAACCTAGAGTACAGAAGCTAATTACTGCTTCTGGCTGAGCTCTGCAGTTGCTACTGACTCTCTGAGAAGACTGAGTTTCTAAGTCCCCAGGGCTAGAGAGCAGGGATAGATCCAAAACCTCTAAGCAACTCGGCCACTAAATGACAAGAAGCTCCTTTGCTGCTTGGTGATATGGGTGTACCTCCCCATGTAACTACATTAGGTGACAGCAAGAATGGTATTAAATCATGACACTTACCATCAGCCTCTCTCACAACCACAGTAAAGTACTTCACAGCTCCATTAGTATCACTAAACCAGCTGCAGTTAAAAGTAAAGTTGATAGAGGATTTGGTAATCAGCACCTCTTTTTTGTTCACTCGTATGTCTGGAGGTGGCTGAGGGGGACCTGAGTAATTAAAACCAAAACAAAACAAAAAAAAAGAGAGAAAGCATTATCTATGTATTTGCTGTGAGCTAGACTAGTAAGGGAAATGTAATTTGTAATTAAGCCCAGCTGACTTGACCCAAATCTATGATTCTATTCTTTTTGCAATCAAGGACATGCCTTCACCTCCCACTGGGAATCTGCCAAAAGACGAAACAAGCCAGCAGAGTTAACCATAGTAACAGTGGCAGCTCCTCAGCAGGAATTCCTGTAGAAGCCCACATGGAAATGCATTAAAGTCTTACTAAATCTATGAAATCAGAAACTATAGCTGCTAAAAATGACACAGGCTTAAGCCAGGTACTTGGAGGCAACTTAGCAAACTCACTACAGGAAGTTGCCTATTTAAAGCATCTAAATTTCTGCTTCCTTTTCCAGACGAACAGTCTTGAGTCAGTCTTCAACTAGAGAGTACCATTTTCCAGACTGACTGCAGAATTTCCATAGGAAATGTTCTTTGTGTGCTAGAAAGCTATACTTCAAACTCACACAGTAGAAGAAAACTGGAAAGTGAAATACGTGTGAAATACCTTCAGAGGACCAGTGGAGTGAAAGTGGGGATTTTAAGGATCTACTTTGCTGAATCTTTTAAAAACTTGTATTACTGAAATTATATTGCTACTATGGGAAACATATCAAATATGTAAGCAGGTGGCTAAACTTCAAAAGGTTTTTGGTTGCAAGAAGAGCCAAGAATTCACGCCTTTCTAAGTTGTTTAGCTGAATCTCTTATATGTATGAAGTCTAGCTGCAATTTTCTGTGTTTCCTTGAGTAGGGTCTCCAGTAATAATGACAATCTGAGAGAATATCAGTGTTTAAAGCAAGTAAGAATGTGAAACAGCTAACCTTCAATTAGGACTCAGAATCACTTCTTGGACATGAGTAGCTAGTTCTGACTACATCTGAATTTGTAGCATCCTTTGCGGTAGAGGAAGTAGATGACATTGCTGCAATTAAAAGGCTGCCGATGGGGGAAGGCAGAAGGTGGGATGGTAACTGAACTCTGTAGCTTAGCTCAACAGCTTCCAAACCAAACATAATTTTTATGATCTAGCATTTCACACCAATGTGGCTTTTAATAAGCAGCTATAGAAGGGTCCCTGAATATAAGCCTCCTGGCCACCTTGTATTTCTGAGAAGTTTAGCCCTAGAGTGGTTCAGGCCTCTTGTGTTTTGCTGTGCCACTGAATCCAGAAGAACTGTAAAAAATGGAGCATCTTTAGGGCCAGCAATGGTGCGCTGTTCATCGCAGTGGTCTGGCAGCGCAGAGGAATCAGCTGATTCTACTGATATGCTCCACTCAGCAGCCTACAGGTAGAGAAACTGAAGAAGCTGCTTCAAAGCACATGCTATGTAAATCTGAGATCCCTCCTCCTACAGGTGATTTAGTCAGGTAGCACCTCAAAAGAATGTACAGAGCCCAAAAATGACCCAGTGCCACAATCCAGTGTCCTCATTGAAGAATATTTGTGCTTAGGATGGCTACCATCCATGAGGGGAAACAGCCAGGCATAGGAAGCTAAGCAGCAACCATGAAGACAGCTAAAGGTGTACAATGAGGACATCTTTGGTGTTGAACATCAGAATGACAGGATAACTTTTAAAGTTTCTCCAAATAAGCAGGTCTGGCAATATAATGAGAGGCAATATAGTTAAAATCCTGCATTGTCTGTCACAACAGGGACCAAAGGACAGGTTCACTCTATTTTGGCTGCTGGATTATTAGTATTATGCACTGGCAATTACGGAGTTCAGAACTCCTTTTGCTGTCTAACCAACACAAGCAATTCCTTACTGCTGCTCACTGCCTTCCTTCACAGCAACTCTTAATTACACTTACGGTCAATCATTGTGATGGTGCTGTCTTCCACAACTTCACTTGTCATATCTGCAGAATGCACCTTGATGGACACCAGGTATTGCTTGTGAGGAACAAGTGTCATGATATTAAGCAGAGGTTTGTCTTTGTCTATCCTTCTAGAAAATTCCACCTCACGTGTGTCCATCTTCTTGCATTCGACACTGTACCCGTCAAAGTCAGAATCAGGAGGAGTCCAGGAACAGGCAATGGCTGTAGAGGTCTGGGGTCGACAATGAAGACTTTGTATCTTGTCTGGTTCTAGAGGAATGTTGAGAAATTGAAGCTTAGTGGGAAAAGGTACAGGCATCACCCTGTTCAGAGCACCTGCTCCGCTCACCCTAGAGCCCTTAGATTCCACACAACCATTTGATCAGAGCAGGAGGCTAGGAACCAGAATTCCTACCTCTCCTGCAAATATGTGCTGCATTATTATTATTAGGCAAGGCTAACTCATTTTAGCCATCTGAAATCAGATCTAGTGACATCAGCCTCATTGGGTTTGTAAAGCTTCACTCATTAATTGCGAAAACAAGCAAACAGAACTACTTGGTGAAGTCTCAACAAGAACAACACTACTGCAAAGCAATGGATTTCTAGAACTCTGCTACAACTTATTTGGAGGTTACATGTGGTTAACAGAATCAGTCAATACTGATACTGTCATCTCATGACTTATATGCTTTCCTGGATAGCATGTGGTAATGCCCATATTACTAAAACATACCACAGAAGTACACTTTATCCATGTAATATTGGAGCACGATATACAACAGGTCACATTAACAAAAGTAGATTTCACTTTCAGATGGCAGACATCTACATTTAAGTGATTAAATACAGGTGAAAGAGGTCTCTCGTTTTAATAAATATGCTGAATGGAGTAACACTATTCAGTTTACTAAACATAGATGTCAATTTGGAGCTGAATCCCACCCCACGTTACATGAGGACTTGCCAAGGCTCAGTTGTTTTTACAATTCCAGGTCACTTTTCCAAATCAGCCTGCTCCTGAGGTTGATGGAGACAGCTAGAGATTATGCAGATCCACAAACATGGACAGAAATGCAGAGCAGTGCAACACTGATTTCAGTTTCAAATCTAGTACAGCAGGGTTTCATTCATCTCTCCTGTCTGATTGTTCAGAAACATTTTGCTTATTTCAATATCCTACTGTCAGAGAAGTTTGGATATTCAGCCTTATTTTACCCTGAAACTGACTGATTCAGGCTCCGCACCCAAACAGCCAAACAGTGTAGATTGTAAGTGTATGTCCATTTTAAGTCTTTAAACGGTTGACCTTGCACACAGCAAGGGCTTAGAATCTAGATGAATTCATCACCATCATTCATAAATTCACTAATGGAAATTACTGACTGTGAAAGGAACTGGTAAGATTTAAGTTTTGCATCTTCTCCAGCTGACTGTTAGCATGCAATGGAAACTCTCACTTACTTGTTCTCACACTTGCAAATTGAGACTGACTGTATGTCTTCCAGCTGTCACCACTGACAGTTCTGACACTGAAGTCATAGAGTCTTCCTGGTCGCAGGCCATAGATGATGCGTACTTTTGATTTGCTGCTGCTGTAGGGATTGAATACTGTGAGGGGATCCTTTGGAAGCCACTGCAACTCAAAATCGTCGTAGTCTGTCCAGTCTGGAGGACCCAGCCAAGTGATTGACAAAGAAGTGTTTGCAACATCAGTGAATGACACAGTATTAGGAGGGCTGGGCGCTACACAGAAAGCAGGGAAAAAGAGGAAAGGGGATAAAGAGATTCTTACCAAATTTTTACACAAGACATAAAATGAAACATACATTATTTTCTTCATGCATCACAAAGTTGTTTATATTATCCTGTGCACACAGCTAATTACTGCAGCTGTGCTGATGGTGGTGACTTTCACAGACATTACATATCCCTGAGCCTTTGAAAGAAAACCAGCACTGAATAAAATCACACTCCATTGGTTTAATACCCTTAAGGACGTTCTTTCTCTTTACACCTTCAGTGACTCTTACAATAAATCCTCCCACAGAACAAGTGTGTTGCATAGCTGTGAACTAATACGAATGCTGACAGATGGGACTAAACAAAAATCCCAAAGCTTTTGTGTTTTTTACCTGTTCTTCCTTCAGCATTTGCTGTGTTGGTCAGGTCACCACTGTGAGTCACCACAACTAGAGTATATTTTCTGCCAGGAATGAGTCCCTGGAAATGCCACTCTTTCAGGTCTTTCCTCTGCCATGTTTCTTTCTGTGTCCCATTTGGGTTGTAAAGATTCAGCTCATAGAAGTCAACATCTCCTGCCGCTGGACCCCAGGTGAACCACAGACTGTCTGTCATGTTTCGGTTGGATGCCTTGAGGCCAACAACCGCGGCTGGTACTGAAAAAAAAGGGGACGAGTATTACTTTATGTAGAACATCCCTAGGGTGAGGAAAGGCAACAAAATCCAGCAGAACTTACACTTATCCTGTAATGACAACCATGTAACAAACCAGACAGCCACCACAGCTGGCCAAAAAGCTGGGAAGCATCAGGAAGTGTACCTCAATAGTTTCCTTTCTTATTTTGAAATGCCACTGTCCCCAGAGGAGGCTGAAATGTTTATAATAGATACTTTTGCAAATGTTAAGCGGCCTTTTCCTACTCAGTGTATGGAAACATCCAGTTCTGAGGTACCTGAAGAAAGCACACCACTGTCTAGAGGCAGTCTTACATAAGGGTTACTATACAGTGCCTCAGAGGATAAAGAAAGGTTTCACAGAGCATCAGGGTTGCTAAAGCTGCTTAGGAATCTCTGCTTCCCATGTGTGGCTGAACACAGATCTGCAACCAGAGCTCCCCAGGGGGAACAACTTTTATTTACTGGTAGATTGCCTTCCCCATTAACCCTACTTGCTTTGCCTTTTGGTCTTTTCCACTCATAGACCATGCTTTTAAGATAGGACAAAGCTGTTTTCTTTTAAGGCTTAAGCAGCATCCATTGGGATGTTCTTCTCCTGACCTGAGTACCTGGGAACTATTGTAAAGGTCTTCGCTCCATTTTCCTCTTGTAACCACATCATTCAAAAATTACTTTCTTATTTGCCTAATGCTTTTCATGTATGAGAGCCCATTTTGATACTTCTAATAGTTTCTCTAATCTAAAGTGAACAGCAGACTCAGACCAGCTCACTGATGTCCCCCATGAGCACCACACCAGAGACACGTGGTTATCATAGATGTTCTTACCTGTTCTTCCAAAGACTGACGACTCGTTAGTGAGGTCCCCACTGTGGGTAACAATCACCATTCGATACATCCTGCCTTGCCGTAGGTTCTGGAATGAACACTGCTGGAGGTGCTGCTCTCCTGAAATCCTGTCATGAAGTGACTTGTCTGGGTTGTACAGGAAGATGTCGTATGAATCAAGCTCTCCTTGCGAGGTAGTCCAGCTGAAGGACAGTCTGTCAGTGGTGCTCTCTGTGACCTTCAGATCTGTAACTGCTGCTGGAACTGAAAAGAAGAATAAATGCAAGGGTAAATACCAAAATGTCTGGCCACTAAGCTGAACTTTTAATAAAGTAACAACTCATGTCTGGAATACATTTCAATTAAGCCACAAGTAGCTAAGTAAAGTCAACAGCAACTTTCAGAAGCAAGGAGAAAGCATTTACGAGGTGCCATTGAGTCTCTCCAAGACAACGTTTGTATTTCTCAGCAGGCCTGGCTCTCCAGCCTGCACTCAGAGAGACCTCTCCATTAGTTTCTGCAGGAAGCTTTCACTGAGTAAAGACTGTGCTAAAAGCCTTGAGACTGTGAAGTAAAAACTTGATGACAATAAAGCATTCAGATAGTTCCATAACAGATGGACTGAAGGAAGCATTCAGCACTCTGGTTTAATATCCTTATTATGAACCATGGCCACATTATTATGTTAACAATTTCAGATTCACATACCAAGGAAAAATGATGTATAAATATCTGGAGTCTGTTCTGACTGGACTGTATCTGTCTGGATATCTGACTGAGGGAACTATAAATACACAGAAATGTTCTAATTACCTGTTCGCCCAACAGTTTCTGCTCGTTTACTGAAGAGGCCACCACTAACTGTCAAAACTTGTATTTTATACTTCTTGCCAGCTAATAAATCTTCGAATTTGTGCTGTTTGGCAGTAGCTGGTTCTGATTTGTTGCTCAGGAGGATTCCTTGCTCATTCAAGAGCAGAATATCATATCTTTCAGCTACACCAGGAGCTTTCTGCCAGGTTACTAACAAGGAATGACTGCTGTAAGCATGATGGGCCAATAATTCCTGGACAGAGGCTGGAACTGGAAGCAACAATTAAAGGCAGGACATTATCAGATGAAATACAGATCATTCAATACACGTTCAATACACAACTATGAATAAAGTAATTAATAGAAAATATCTTTATTCATTTGCGTGTTCACTTGGGGGAAACGAATGTCTGTGCATGTGTTTACTCAAGAAAGTAATTCCTAGACATAAACAATCAGATGAAGTTTGAGAGAATCATGAACATCTGAACTGGGCATAGAGAAGCAACAGATACATATAAATTATCATGAAAAGAGGTAGGAGAGTGAGATGAACTGATGGGAACAGTTAACAAAGGCGTGTGAAAAAGAACTGCAAAATAAAGAAGCGGTGCAAAATAATGGCACAGAACAGAAAACGTTAGCTAGCAGCTGTTGCACAAAAGTCAAGGCCACAGCAGCCTGGTACTGGAGAGAAGATGGACTGAAACCGGGGTGTTCGACTGTTTTCTGTGCTCCAACATGCAGTGGAACATTGTACAACAAACCTCGACCATACAATGGGCTCTGTTACAACACAATATTTGACTAAATGGAGCCCTGAAGATATATGTGTTGGATGGGTACAGGCACAGGCCTGAGCAGCGATGGAACTGCATGCATCCTGCGAAGGCACTTTGGGCTGGGGACTTGAATTCCACATGCATTCACCCAGGTAAAGCTACTGACATGACAGATCTGTTATTAACAGACCCATGTCTAGGTGCTTAGAAGAGTGAGGACTCACACTCCCTTGGAAAAAACTTGTCACGAATCTTAGAATCCCCACGCCCAATAGTATGCTCATAAGCATTATTAATAAGGTTCAGCTTCTGGGAAGATTTAATGCAACTTGCCCTTGTCTCAAAAGAAACGTACTTGTTCTCCCAAAAGCTGCTAAGCTGTTGTGCAAGGTGCCACTGTTAGATTGCACCACCACCCGGTACTGCTCCCCAGCTTCCAACTTGTGAAACATGTGCTCAGAGACATGTTTGGAGACACTCTGGGAATCAAGCTGATGGTTTTGCTGAAATATAGTCACTGTGTAGGAATCAACATCTCCACTTCCAGGAGTCCAGCTCACTTTCAGGCTGTTTGTCATGCCATTAGGGGACACATGAATGTTTCTGACCTTGCTTGGAACTGGAAAAAAAAAGGGAACACAAAGACACCTGCTCACATATTTCCTGTTTGATTCAGACTTTCAAATTCCTACATTTTTTATGGCCACAGCAGATGATTCAAAGGACAAAGAGCATTTCCATGTACAAGTTATTTCACTCATGAGTAAATGCAAGTAAAGCTGAAGACATTTGTGTAGGATTGTGCCATTTTAGAAAAGCAATTATGACTTTATAGGAACAAAAGTAAATAAAATGTAAGTTAAACAGAAAGGAGCCTCTATATTTTTTTATTTGGGTAACCCCCCTGTTTTCCAAATCATGCTTTAGATACACCTCAAAAATCAGAGCTCTTTATGTACACTTAGTTAGCCATTTTGCAGTTATAATCACACCCATTCACTTCAGGTGGGTAAATAAGAGGTGTAAAACAGCTTAAGTTATTTAGCTAGAGATACTAAGCAAACAACCGGCATTCATGGGAATAACAGAAACCTATGCAACAAATTAGATTATCTGCCAAATATCAAATATTAGTAGCTGTGACATTTGTTTATTAAGCACAGATCAACCTGGCTGAAATACTAGTGTGATTTTCAATGAGATATGCGTCATTGTGCCAGTATTACAGGAGCTCAGATAAGATCATGATTCACCCTTAATTTTATGTGCCTCATTCTTTCCTCTAAATACCATATTATTTCTTACTTGTCAGGCCTTCTATAAAAGTAGCACGTTGTGCATCTCCACTGATGGTCAAGACAAGAATTTTGTATAGACGTCCTGGAGTCAAAGCTGTGAACCAATACTCCTCAATGTTGTTTCCAAGGAAAATAGGTGGGAAGATCTTCATATCATTGAAGAGCAGCTGAATCTCGTACTTATCAACATCGCCCTCAGCCTTTGACCAAGTTACCTGCAGATCTTCTGTGCTCCTGTTACTAAGAGTCAGCTCCTTCACTGACTCTGGCACTGAAGAGATCAGAAGAAAGATAGAAAACTTCTCAGTACTTATTAACAGATCACAGCAAAAAGATAACAGCTCTGATGCCATGCTCCTGCACTAAAACTTTTCATTCAGTTCGCTAGGAGAAGCAGTAGATTGCACTTACTTACAAGGGTTGCTGTCTGTGGTTTGCACTGTATCTAACCACAGAAGGTCCCATTTCAGAACAGTGAGTCCACAAACTATCAGCATAAAAATAATAAATGGGTAATAATGGAGCCTGCAGAGAATCTGCATAGCCAACAAAAGTTGAGTACGATCTGCATATACAACAAATGTTGTACAAAGAGGCCTGAGCTAGCAGAGACCCGAGGCAATCCATCTATATGCTGCAGCACCCCTCTGAACAGTTCCAAACTCCTGCCAGACACAGGTCAGTTATTTTTGCCCAGTGCTACATCTGCGTTAATAAACTCAGTTTCTTAGCATGGCTCATTAGCTTACATGTAGTGCTAGGTGAAGACAGGCAGATTGCATTCAGGTCCTTCCTGGCTCACAGCTAGTCACTTTACCACTCCTGCCCCATGCTCTCCAACTCCAGTTCTTGGGGCAATTTGAGGAGTGTGAGGTCTAGCATTTCTTTTTCCTTATACATTTCCATGACCAGAAAAAAACTGTTGTGTACATTCTGGCATAGCTTAAGCATAAATACTAAGTTTATGTGAAAATCTGTACAACTCTTATTTCAGTTTTCCGTATTTCAAGATTTATTTTCCAAGTTTACAGCACAGATCTCTTCTTTCATGTTCTGTATGTCTGTAACTTAAACACCGGTCATAAATTAAATAAGTATTTGGAATGACACACATTCAAACAGTCACACTCAACATTCTGTGTTAAAATCATATGAGATTTTTAGGCCAGCTATGGTAAACAGAAAAAATCCTGAAGTGTCTCAAGATGCTTCCAGGGTGTTTACTTACTTGTTCTGCCATAGACTCTTTCACTAGTTTCATATTTTCCACTCCTTGTGCTGACCGTGACACTGTACTGCCTCCCTGGGACCAGATTAGTGAACACACATTCATTTTCATCCTTTGGGACACTTTTTGTTTGGATGAAATCATTGTTGTTCTTGATGATCACTTCATAATTATCAAAATATCCAGAGGCATGTAACCAGGACACCTTCAAGTAGTCACTTCTGGCTGAATTGCTGACAGTCAGTCCCTGAACACTTGAAGGGACTGAAAGAAAAAACACAATTAAGGATTCAGAAAGCAATAACTTCCTGAAGTAACAGGAGCTGCTGCAGTGGACTAAATTTGTGGTAATTACCAGACTTTTCTGAGGAAGTCGCAAAAAGACCACAATGTGGATTTAAGCAATACCCTAGCCTCTAAAATAGTAACTGCAGTTTCCAGGCTGCTTTATGTCATGTAACAATGGCTTGCCTTTCCAGTTTTTGTCTTTTGGAACTTGGTCAGTTTTGCTTATAGCACAGTTCCACAGGTTCACACTCATCTTGAATTTGCTTCCCATTTAAATGGCTGTCTCTTGGATTTTCACTTACGAGAAGACTAAAATTGCATTAACTTTACACTCTTTGTCATTTTAACACCCCTTACCACCTTTCTTCCATTTTACTGGTTTACCAAGTGTAAAGTCTGAGTCTTTTCAACCTTTGAGGAAGTTTTAAGAGGTTTTCCATCATTATTGCCACCCTTTTCTGAAACTTTTCTATTCCTGATATAATCTTCTTGAACACTGCATGATCAAAACCATAGACATGGGTGTTATTCGTTTATGTGACACCTTTCAAATATTTTAGTAGTTAGCTTAATCTATCCCGTTCTTTCAGTAGCTGAGTAATTGGGGGGTAGCTGGGATGATCTACAGGGTATACTTGGAAGAGCCAACTAGAGGTGTTAAGAACCTTTTATTCGTGCTAAAGCAATTTTATATGACATAAAACAGCACTAGGGGATTAAGAATAAAACTAAGTCTGTAAAGCTTTAATTTTATAGTTTGACCCTCCAATCCCTACTCACCCATCCCAGTTTGGTTAGATACTGATAGATCACTGATAATGGCTACACAAAGTCATTATGGTGACTGGATTTGCTCCGAGACTCTCTTTACCTGTTCGCTCCTGGCTGAAGGAGTAATTTTCATACTTCCCACTCTTTGTGGTTATCATCACATTGTAAAGCGTCCCAGGAGTAAGGCTGCTGAAGGAGCATTCACTGAAGGATTTGGAAACGGTGAGAGTCTGAACAATCTGGTCATCGTGAGAGAGTGTTACCAAATAACTGTCTACATCTCCAGAAGCTGGCAGCCAAGAAACACTGAGGTAGTCACTGCGACCTGAGTTATTTACTGTTACTCCAGTCACGCTGGAAGGAACTGTGCAACAAAGAGGAAAAACCAAGAGAGCTTTAACTACCCAATTCCCATTGTTGTGAGAATGCCTGGAATGTCGCCCTGCAAAATAAGCAGTCTGGGACTCCTGAGAAGCTCTGCATTGACTTCCACTCAGCGACACTTGTCTGCTTTTTTGAATACAGTGAAGGAAATTGCCTCTGGTGGCACAATCTCAGCACTTCTAAAGTCCCAGGAGATCAGTTATCCTTTCAAATTGCCATTCATCAGTAGCAGCAATAACTGTTAAGGCTTGCATGAAGTTGAGGCCCACAGCAGAATGTGTCATTTACAATGAGTTCTCTGACGCCTAGTGGCCAAAACATGAATGAAATTTGTTTCTCAAAGCAGCAGGGTGAGATCAAAGGCTTCGCATTGCCAGAAATACCACCACTAAGGTACAGAACTGCCAGAATGAAGGAGACCTTAATCACAATGAACTTTCACATTTTCACTGGACTCTGATTGACTGAACTGACTTACCTCAGTTAGAGGGACTAGCCATCAGCTGTCAGAGTAAAAAAGAAGAGATTTTACAAAATACGTTTATGTACTTTAAGCCTTTTAGTGTTATTCTTCTGCAATTGTGGGGTTGGGTTTTTTTTGTTGTTGTTTGTTTGGGTTTTTTTGGGTTGTTGTTTTCACCTGAAAATAGTTCAGGAAGAGCACTGGAGCAAGCTGCAGAATGTCCAGCCTTTGCCAAATTCGCATAAAGGGTGAAATTGCACTGTGCTGTCAATATTTCCCTCTATTTAAATATTCAAAGGACTTGTATTACATTTCATGAGTCATTACACTTACAGAATTTGATGCAGAAGTAAAGCCTGTCCTATGCAGTATAGAAGGGCTTCATAATGAGTCATTAACCCTGGTGGACATTCTTTAATATTGGATTGGAGGAAAAGAATGGGTCGTAAGAGACTGAGACACAAATTTATCCCACCACCTTTAGGCAGCTAATTTGCACACCTAAGGAGCAATCAGCCTATGCTGCCATCTAGTCAATGGAACAAGAAAGTCCCTTCCTAGGTGTGATTCAGCTACCACAGCTGTACATCACTCTCAGGGCCTATTTTTGTCTTCACTACAGGGTGATCCTGCTGTACTGAGTTCATGGTGCAGGCAGGGCAGTTAGCTCCTTAGGGAGCTATGTTAATGTGAATCTGGACCCACAGTGTGTTTGAGGTCACATACAGGAATTACATGGCTAAAACTCCTGTATTTCTGAATGTTTTGTGCAATGGCTTAATCACAAGACCATTCTCTTTAATAAATTCAGCTTTTAGGAACTGACAAAAGACATGCTGGGGTATTTTCCTTTTTACCTGTCCTCCCCTCTGCGATCGTTTGCCTTGAAGATATTCCCCCACTGACAGTGGTGACAACAACTGAATAGAGTCCTCCAGGTTTCAGGGGATAGAAATGATATCTGTTGGTTTCACTGGGAACAGTCTCATTTTTAATGACAACATTCTCATGAATCAGTAGCACTTGGTATGAGTCTACATCTCCCAGTGCTCCAGTCCAGTTGGTGAACAAGCTGTTGGTTGATCCCTGACTTGCCACGGTCAGACCAGTCACTTGGGCTGGCACTGCAAAGAAAATTGTCATAATGTTACTGAAGAGAAACAAAATAAAACAAAACAAACCCCCCAAATAACCCAAGTTTAGTCACACTGAGGAAGTGCATCAAAAGAACATTCCAATTTGCAGCCAGACTCAACAGGACTAAAAATAATCTAACTGTGGACTGCTTCCTGTCTGATGGGATGCAGTCTATGGGAAACTATCTAAGGCACAGAAAGGTCTTTCAGGCTTTAGCACAGCTTTTCCCAGTCAGACCACAATGATTCAAGACCAGGGAACTGGAAGAGATGGAATTTTATAAACAAAAGCCAACAATTTAGGAAGTCACTTGGGGTTTTGATGACTTTAAAATACTGTGACTTTCATTCTCCCTTTCCTCTCCTATTCCTCATCTCTCATTCCTATTAGACTCCATTTCTTCTTCTACACCCCATCTCTCATTTCTATTAGACTCCATTTCTTCTTCTACACCCCATCTCTGATTCCTGTTAAATGGCAAACTATTTTCCTGAATACCTCGGGCACAGCCATCTACATCTCAGAAGTGTGAGACCTTTTACTTTCGGAGGTAACTGTGACGGTTTTGGTTTTACTTTTTACATCAGAAGATTTGCAGGACACTAACTTTTTTAGTATCAAAAGATGAAAAAAACAAACATAACATTTATCTAAATACAAGCTGGTAAAGTTAGCCAGGACAAGAAGGAAAAAGAAAGAACAAAAGGAGTGTAGCACCTTGCACAAATTTTACCATATTTTTTTTATTTGACAGTATTTGATCAAAGCAAGGAGATAGTTACTTCTTTTTAAGTAGTTCTGCTTACATGACCAAGCACAACTGAAATAAAGCACACTCTTATTTTACAGAATGTGACTGCAAGCTTCATCTCTTGTTTTGTATCAGCTTTTTTGCACACACAGTATTTGATTAGCAATCATTAACAAAAGCTAGAAAGTAAAGCACATAACTGAAAAAAATGTAAAAAATCCCACCTGTTTTATAATGCTGTCATAATATAGAAAGCTCTAACAAAACACTGAAGTGCCACATTCCTGTGCTAAAGGCACTTTTAGTAATACCTCAGGCTTCATCAGAAGCTGACCAATCTAGGATGCATGTAAGACTTTTTTCTGTCATATTTACAGCAATATTTTGCAAGCCTAGTAAGCTGTCCTACTGCAATGAAGATTGGGAGGTTTGGAACACTTATTAATATTTATGTTCAAATTCATTGATTTAAATTCTTTATCACTTTGAATGTAATAGTGACATGATATCCCTGCCTGATTTATACTAGTTAAGTGGGACACTGTAACCTTTATGCCTAAATAGGCCTTCTTAAAGGGGCATAAGGCAGAAGGAAGTGAAATCCCAGCTATCTAATCACACAGCAGAGAAATGAAAGTGTAGGTTAAACTTTTCAGGCCTTGGAAGGACTTACAAGGTTTAAGTAAGGACCACTATCAAGCCATAGGCATGATTAGATTCACACCAGCAGTTTGTTTTTCCCTGTGCTGTGCCAGACCAGAGCTACATTTTAAGACTTTGCTTGCACTGGAGAATGCAAAAGTCAAACAGAGTAAAGAAACACATATGGTTTATAACTTGCACATGTGCACAAAATTAGCACCCTGCAGGGGGTGGGAATGGGACCTTCCTTGTATCATAGCCATCATCCTCAGTAAGAGACACAGATTCTGGAATCAGAAGAGCAGATAGATTCAAAATACATTTTCAAGGTCACATATGTTTTATGTCTGTCAACCTTGCAATGTTCCCCCTAAAGCAACATTTTCCTGTGTGGTGGTGTTTGGTTTTTTTTCAGATGATGAATGCTTTGAATCAAGGAAGTGACCTTCTTGAAGATACCCAGTGAAAATTGTTCTTCTTATATGGAATCTTGTGGTAACGTAGATTGATCAGACGTGACACAGTATTTCAGAAACCTGTTTTGCCAGGAATTACATATCCATTTCCCCAAAACCTTAAGTAAATACTGCAAGATAACTGACAGTCAGAAATGAGAGACTTGGAAACATAACTTTTCTACTGAGTAAACAAACGTAAATTCAATACTTTTGAAATTTAGACACAGTTCATTCAGTTCACTACAAAACAAAGAAAGTTGTTAATGGTCAACAGAAGTAAAGATTAAAATAGTTTGACAGGATGGTACCTGTTCTTCCTTCCACTGAAGTCCAGTTGCTTAAACTTCCACTAATAGTAGTGATCGTGGCTGTATATTTTCTTCCAGGTACCAAGTCAGTGAAAGTGAATTCCTTAGCTTCTTTTGCAAGCCCTTTTTTGATGACAGTAAGATCCCTGTCTCCTAGTGAAACCACATAGCTGTCCCATTCCGCAACAGGGGTCATCCACATGACACTAAGTGAAGATTCATTAGCATGTTTCACACGGAGCTGGAGAACAGGCTCTGGAGCTGTAAAAGTACACAAATGTCTCAGTGAGAACAGGAGTTTGTAGTGAACACACATGCCGTATCTCGAGCTGCTCTAAGGAATCTGTTCTGTAAGACAGAACTGTAACAGTAATAGAGTATTTGTAATCAAGAGGAGATTCTTTACCTTTTTCTAGGAAGCCAATGTTACAAACCTAGTATTTGTGCTACTCTTCCAGTAAAGGGCTGTAGCAGCAGCCTTCAGCATTATTGCTGTAATGCTTAGGTTTAAGCTTGCGTCAGGATACATATTTTAGTATGAATGGAAATACAGTGAAGTCAGTGAACTTCCTCTTGAAGTGTGGGTGCTAAACAGCAATATAAAACATTTGTACCATAAACCAGACCTACACCAATTTAGCTGTAGCAAACAAGCATGCAAATTATCTGATCAGAGTGACACTGATTTTGCACTGGTTTGTATCTCAGTCAAGTTGGCAAACACTCCAAACTTACAGTGGTATAAAGGAAAGAAATCAGTAAATTTCTCTGTGTGTGCACACATACACACAGAGGGCATCTGTTTATTTTGTCCCTGTTACACTGAAATACAGCTCATTTTCCAAGACTGTTGATCTATGTAACAGAAAATTAAGACAGAATAGGGCCTAATACCTATGCTTCGTAATGGATACATTATGTACCTAACTGTGGGTCAAGCATCTGTGAGACACCTAGAGCTGGATATTATTTATTGGACCATGTTCTAATCACTTAGCTGTGTCAATTAAAAGTAACACTATAAACTTAAATTATTTGTAATGTACATCAAGATAGGCAAGATGACAATGTGCCTTGCTCTATCAGCTACAATATACAACAGTGAAATGTTGTATATATAGTGTGATGTTTCAGTCATGACAGTATATATAATATCCTATATCATATATAGAATATAATTCCCAAAGCTTTCATTAACAAAATATTTGCCACAAAAATAACCCTGAAAGTTTTCTCAGAACTGCTAAGAAGAATTATTTCTCTTGTTTACAAGGGAGCTCTTTTTCCCTGTATTAATAGTGAAATTCATTTGTGGATTCTGCCATACTTTTCTTTCTCATTGCCCACAAACCCCAGCTGAACACTTTGCACTCTCACACTTCCCAGGCAAGCACAATGACCTGTTCTCCCTGTGCAGCTAGTCTTGCTTTGCAGATCACCACTCTCCACAAAGAGGTCCACACTGTACTGCCTCCCCGGGATGAGGCCCACGTCGTGGATGAGGTACTCGCTGGTGTCCTTCCTGAGCGTGGTGTTGAGCACCAGGGCCGAGCGGTTCCACAGGAGGAGGTGGTACCTCTCCCAGTCTCCCGCAGGGGGCAGCCACTTCACTCGCAGAGACCTCAGCCAACCACCAGCACCGGCTTCCAGCTCAGAAACCTTCTGCGGGACTGAAACACAGAGATTGAGAGAGTAATTCTGAAGTGGGGTATTCCTACTAAGGTGTAACCGCGCACTGGCAAAACCTGTCTCGCAGCACAGCTACTGCAGAAGCACTTGGCTCAGCTGAGCAATGTGAGGTATCTTGTTATGAAGGTTGGCATTCATTTTAAAGATAGGTAATTTTTACTCTTTCCCACACAAATCGCTCACTTTTTACTGCTGGTTTCTGATATCAGAAATGGGGAACTCTTCCTATCAAGGTGGCAAAATCTTCCCTTGCACTTCTAGGGTACATCTGCAGTTTCCAGTTAGCTGCCCTATTGTTTCCTGGACTTAAGTTCATTTACAGAGCGTGAATCAGTTTTTCAAAGCTAAGGCCAAAACTTCAGTCACTGTGGGCCAAATTCTAGTCTCAGCAGGAGAAATTCTAAGTCTGATGGCTTCTTCCAACAAAGGCCTTGTGTGTCCTAGGCCCTCACATTTGTAAGGCACTGAGGCTCAAACTGAGGTCTATTAAAACATCCACTTTGTCCCCTCCTCCACTTCCAGGGTCCTGAATTTACATCCTCAGCAGGTTCTGCTGCTGTAGGCACCCTCTCAATACACAGTGATGTGGATTACATTCTTGGGCACCTGGCTCTCTGAGTTAGGATCCTAACAGTCTAACCCCTTCACCATCATTAGACGTGACAGCCTGGATTTACAAATTTATCTTTTAGCCACAAAGCTTCTGACTCTGCTTTCAAAACTCTTGGTAGCTATGGAAAAGTCATGGGAAGGAGTTGCACATGATCACCATCCTTGGAAAAAGGACTTTCAGATCCCTGACTTTGAAAGTACTGGATCCAGGTCACAAATTTGAGGATCAGTGGTTTGAGTGAGGGCTTGAAGCTCTCCCTTCAGATGCAAATTGTAATCTTAAAGGCCTTCAATGGTAGGCTAAACAAAAAAAAATATAAAGACATGCATATGACCAGTCCAGCTTAGCACTTGCTGGACATGAAAGGCTTTCCACCTCTCTTCCAGCCTGCACTGATAGTGGGGTAGCACCTAGATACGTCAAGCATGAGTCTTTCACATGAGATGTTTAGTTGTAGATGATAGATAGTCTCTAAAACACTCTCTCCTTCTCTCTCTCACATACACATATGTATTTTTTGGTTCTGAGGCTACCAACAATTCATGCACGTATTCGTCACTCACTTACATATTTTTTTTCCGTCTAAATTCTGCCTGGGCTAGGCTGGTGTGGAGAAGATGACTTTGTGGTCAGTAACGCTGTGGGAGAACTATGCCAGGATTTTTCAGGTTCAGAACTCATACAACAGATATCTCAAAGAAAATTATACTTCTGAAAAAGATTAAAAGCCAAAATACCCCAGCTCTACCCAGGCTGCCACATGCCTTTCTTAATCCATGCTGGTAGTAGTGAAGAAAGCCAAGGCCTAATCTTTTCCTATTTGTAGATTTATGTCTGGAGAAAGGGATATTTAGACCCTGCAAAATTACTTAAAAATCTGTTAACAATTTGACTACATGCAGACGTCCCATAATTTAACTTGTTTTATACACTATGCTGAGTTGAATTCAATATAACAAAGCTGGTCAGAAGTGTAGTAGTGTGGAACAGTTTTTTTAACAGACTCACCCAACTATGAGGTCCAAAATGCATTATTGTTGCCTGCTCCCAAACTATGCTGGAGCTGCTTTTGGCTGCCAGATTAACTGTTGCCAGAGAGTCAGGAAGGGGTACTCCTGGAACAGTATTGTGCTTTTTATCTTATTTTGCCTGGAATCCAAATCATTTTGTCTCCTAAAATGATTTTCTACAAGGCCAATGTAGGCAAAAATAACGTTGGTTACAATGGTCCTACTGAAGCAGAAGAAGACTTACATGTCCTGCCAGTTGCCACTTGATCAGTGAACAGTTCACCACTGACTGTGCGGGCAGTAACCTGATAAAGGCGTCCTGGAGTTAGCTTGTCAAAGTGAGTCTCTGTGACTGCTGGCTGTAGAGTTTTGACTTCTTTAACTGATCCAAGATGAGACAGAGTGACATTATAGAAATCGAGGTTTCCTGAAGGTCTTCGCCACTTAACTTTTAAAGCATCTGAGCTGTCATCATTAGTCACTGTCAAATCTAAGACTTCAGCTGGGGCTAAAAAAAAAAGGAGAATAAAATAATTCTACCACAGAACATATCAGACTTGCTGCCTTCAAACTGCAATAGTAAAGTTTTGCTTTTCAATAGTTCTATGAGATGGAGTATGAACGATTTTGCCTGAACAGTGAAAGGGCAAAATCTGGTAAAAGTGAAACTGAACCCAACCCTGTTTCAGACACTGTACTGCTAAGAGTGATACCTCTTACAATGCCACTCTTGTTTCATGGAATAGAAAATTTGTTAGCCATGTCTGCACACTAGTCATTTTAACTACAGAACAGACCAAACACATGCTCCTAGGAACAGAGATGCCTGCGTACATTTCTGTAGAGTAAACACTACAGCATTATTGGAGCTATGCCTGATTTACACCAGTGTAGAACTGAACTGGAATCCAATTGGATTGGTAGGATTGGAATCAAACTCATTCATTCAAGCGATCCACCAAAAGAAAAGCATAGCCACCTCCAATATCTTCATTTCTAAGGGTTTTGGCATGCTAGGAATGAAATGGAGGACTGTGCTGCAAGCTAGATGGAACGCTTTTATGTTCTGAGAAAACCTGTGAGATTTTAAAGTTTATGCACCCCACAAGAAGAAGAAAGAAAAAAATCTGAAGAAATACAATGAAGCAAGAGTATGATCCCCAGGACAGGCAAGGATAGATGACAACAGCACTCATCTGTATGTGCTAGATATCACAATATTGTTCACTTAATGTCAAATTATATTTACATGATGAGATTTCTGTAGAAGAAACTGCACCTTACGTTTACTAGAAATTAAGAAAAACAAAGGCATGACCCTGTTATTGCTTACAACAGTGTTTTAACCGTTCGACTCCAGTAGGTTATTATTTTATCTTTCTCTTTATGACCACAGAACTCTATCTTGAAAAACCTTCCTGGAAAAAGACTTAATTTCTAAAACTCCGCTTCTGTGAATCAATACTTCCCTGTGAAAAAATAACCAAACCCAAATAACCAAACAACCCAACGTCCAATTTTAAAGTTCTTAACCTACTCTTCTTTTTTTCACTTCCTTTTCAGAAGTGCAGCAATTTTGAAATCCAGAGAAAAGCAGTCACAGAAAATATTTCTTGCAAAACTCACAAGCTTTACATCTCCCACTCAGCTAAGTAAGAAACATGGAGCTAAACTGCCTTCAGTATTGTGAAATAACCAGTCCACACACTGCCTAAATTCACTGAAGTTCATACAGGAGTCAGATGGATCTCTTTCACAGATATGAGGTGATATTAGCGCACTTTGGCTCAGATTGTTAACACCTAACTTTACATGTTTAATGAAGTTGCCTACATTAAGCAGTTAGCTGCAGACACCCTACAAGCTAATTTAGCAGCAAACTTTGCCGCAGTGCTAACTTAGTGAGCTAAATAAGCCTATGGTGTCTCTAATTCCCTCTATAGCCTTTGGAGAGAAACACCTGCCAAGGGTAATTCAGCCACTGAAGTCTGCAAATATACACTTGGAATATTAATCACTTATTTTTCTTTAACATGTCCTGTGGTATTATTAAGACTATGGTCTTAGCTTCTTGTTCTGTTGTGATGAATTCTGAAATCATACCTGTCCTGACTGTTTGAAAACTGTTGCTCTCCAAGCCTGCAGCCTGGGTTATGATAGAGAGGTTATAGAGGTGACCCGCTGTAAGTCCTGAAAAGGTGTAGGAGGTCAGAGGATCTTCTTGGTGAACTTCATGAACCGGAGCATGATTATCCAGTAACAGCAGTCTGTAACGATCCACGTGCCCAGAGCCAGGAGACCATGAAGCATGGATAGTGTCTGTTTTGACACTGATCTGAATATTTTTCACAGGGGATGGCACTGTTGGAATAAAAAAAAAAATCACATGCTTAAGGTCTAATGGTTATCACCACAATTTCAGCTATTTTAAACAGATTTATTTCTGAAATATGTTGAGTTTCTTTAGGGTTAGTGAAAACCGAATCCCAAATTTATGTCCAAATACATCTAACAACATGCCTCCATTCTTAGCAAACAACTCTTCACGTTTGTCAGAGATTTGGTTTTTCCTACTTATAATCAATAGTTACTAACATATATATGTAAAGATACATATCTTGCCAGGAAGAATAATTACATATATTTGTTAATTTCAAAATGCAGAACTGAAAAATACCGTGGTTTTATTCAGATGAACTACAGTAAAAAAAATCCTACCTGTAGATCCACTTATGTGAAGTTCTGGGGTACTCTTATTTCCAGCAACTGCAGTGAGGACAATGTTGTATTTATTCCCAGGGATGAGACCAGAAAAAGTATTTTCTGTTTTTGAAATTCTTCCTGGTATGGAGGCTTCTTGTATCTTTTTATTATCACGACCAAATAATACCAGGTTATACCAGTCCACCTTTCCTGAGGAAGGTTCCCACTGAACCTTCAAGCTTGTGAATGTAGTTTTTTCCTTATTAATTTCAAAATGAGATGGTGGTAAGGGATCTGTAGTTAAAAATAGAAAGCATGAGCATTTATACAATTTTGAGGGAAACAACATTTTGGTTTTAGTATCAATTTCAACCACTTCATACAGATTCTGACAGCGTACGCTTCTGCTCTGCTGTAGTATTGTTCATATAAATTGAAATAACCCCAAACGCTACACTGGATAAACTTTTAGGAATTATATTTAATTGGGACTATTCCTCTGAGAAACTCTCAACATCCATTACGTCGTTTATTAAGGAGCTCTCAAGTAAAATCACCTGTAAAATATGATACACTCTAAACGTATCGGCAAAGATTGACCAAACTGAAAGACTTGTTGCTTGTATACTCCAGGTGTATTTCACCACAAGACTTCATGCAAATCAAAAGAAATGTATTACATGTTGATGCACTAAGGTATTGACATTTATGTCTCCCAACAAGGTTAAGAAATTGCATATTAAAAAGATATTGTAAAACAACCCAAAGCAGCAAACTGAAGCATTCACAAGTTGGGGAGTTAAATAATAAAGGTTTATCAACAATTAACAACTAAATTTGGCTTCCGCATGAGTATGCTCTGTGATACTCTTGCCTAGCATCAGACAAGACATCAGGGAGTGTATGGTGCCTCCAGGCTGCCAATCGAGGTCTCCATATGAACCGTGCCTTAAACACAGAAGAGTAAGACCATTTTTCCAATCCAGCTGTTGCTGCCTGGTTCCCTGAACAAGGCAGATGAAAGAGTGTGAGCTCACATAATTAAAAACTGGACTGTCAAGGCTGTCAAGTCAAACCTACCCCCACACTACAAATACAGCAGTAGGAACATCATGGGGCTAGCAGCTTCTAAGCTGTTTTTTCTTCAAAGCCTGGATGGTGCAGAGGATTTAACTGCTTCTTATTCTGCTGAGTACATACTGGTGACAGGTTTTGGTGGTATGCTCTGTCAATCAAATATATTAGGAATTTCAATGCAATATGTCCCCCTTGGAGACATTCAATAGCTGTTTGGATATGGTCCTACACAACTGGCTCTAGGAGGCCCAGCTTGAGCAGGTGGCTTGGACCAGATGACCTCCAGAGGTCCCTTCCCACTTCAACCATCCTGTGATTCTATGACTATGAAAAATACTGTGTCACTTTGAACCCAGGTCTCTGCTTAAATTCAGATTCCTGCTTCAGACCATAGAGATACTAGTGCTCTTCACAACAGGAGATAAAAATTAAATTAACAAAAGCAAAAAATAAAAGTCTTCTTTCCTTGAACTCTTTCTGAAAGGTCAAACTAAGTATGCTTAAATCTGAAAAAAAAAAAAACAACCCAAAAAAAAAACCTCAAGGGCAATACCAAGTACATCAAACTTCAGGCCAAATAGTTAAAACTTCACCCGGTTACAGCAATTGAAACAGGAGGTTTTAATGAAAAGTGTCAGGAAATGTTAACAATAGGCCTGACTACCAGCTCCACCTATAATATATACTAAGCCACTAAAGACTATTATGTTGGCAAAAGTGAATAGTGGGGGTATAATCTTGTTCCTTGAAGGCAATTGTTCTAATCAGAAAGGTCAAACTCTGGGAGTCAGAAATAAATTCCAGTGCTATATATGGTCAGATGCACAGACAACTGAGAAAAGTTTCAATTTGACTGACCAAGAGGACAGTCATGATAACTGTTGAGAAGTTTAATTTGCTGACAAACTTATGGTAAGTTTGACTGTTCTTTAGCCCTGCAAAAGTAATCAACACTGTAATCTGCATTATTTGCCAAATTCTACAAAAAGAAGACATCTACATTTTTAGAAGCAATTATACACGTGAATGTACATTTATACGATTATACTTGTGAATCTACATTTTTAGAAGTGATTATACTGTCCTGGGTAATCTGTCTTCTAAGGTGCATTAGCGAAGAAAAGAGTTGCGTGCCTAGAAGGTGAAGTTCAGAAATTCAGACTTTATCTAATCTATCTGGTCCAGAAAACAAAACACTCAGTGCTTTGTACATCCGCTAGAACAAAGGAACAATGAGATTGGGAAGTGCCTGGGCTGAAAGAGCCCTGGATGGAAACAAACACTTAAAAAGCCATTTACATTGTTATACAAGTCTCTGTTGGCAATGATACAATACTGATATATCACAGAAATAAAATATTTTCACAAAGATATTTTTATACTATTTGATACTATATGGATTAATGTCTCCTGGTTTCAAAGGAATCTTACAGAAGACTTAATGTTGTTTGAATTATACTGCACCCCCATTTTCATTTTTTGGGAAGAGGATATACTTTCTGTGCAGAGCTGCTACAGATACATTTTACAGAAATGATAGACAGGGTTATGTCCCATTCCAGTGACATGACTCCTAAATGCAGCCTTTAAGCACAGAAACACTCCTGCCTTATGCAGGAGAGAAAAAAAATCCTACAAACATGACAAAGATACAAGCCCAGGACTCAGTAACAGGGAATTTCTGCCAGTCTCAGCCATCTTCATACCAAATTACCCATTTTTTCCTAGTTTTCCCTATTCATGAAACAGCAACCTACTTCACAAGGACTCTTCTGAAGAATAAATGAAGAGGGTTGATTTCACTGTCTTTGTTAAGTACCAGTACACTTTCTGGGGGGATTATATGCAACCTAGAAAATCTTTAGAAGATGATCATTTATTTTCTTCTTGTATTCTGCCTTTTGAGTAAACAATCATAACCATTACATGATTATGGATGATAGGATTATAGGGCCTATAGTCAGAGCCATGTCACAGTAGTTGTTCCTACAGATGGCTAATAAATCGGATTTGTCCCAAATAATTTGAAATTTACAGGACTGAACACATGGCCAAGCCATGCTTCTGGCATTTAGAGAGTTACATATTACAATGGAAAAGTACTCCACCAGTCTGTGTCTTGGTAGGTTTTTTAGCCTCTTTTCATTAAAATATTGAGCAGTTTTCTGTCAAAAAGTGATTTACCTGTTAGTGTTCTTAGTACAGGTGGCTTGGATTATGTATATATAACATACTGTATCACTGCAATATACTTTTAGAAAACAATGTTGAAAAAGGCATTTGTAAGCATACTGTAGAAGACATATTTGAAAGCAGGGCAATTGCCAAGTTGTTCTTCATGGCTGTCAAGACCAGTATTTCAAATCTCAATTTCAAATTGAAAATGATAAATATAATGGTAATTAGGATCTGTTTATATACTATTAACTAGAATTTTAATTGAAGAGCTAGTCATTCACTGAAAATACACTACTGAAATACACAGTTATGCTGGTACACAGACATTTGGAGAGTTGAGAACTTAAAAAGTATTTTATCTGAAATCAAGAAAGACACAACCCTACCAAATTTTGTCATGGAGTCACTCTCAGTCACAGAAACAGTTTTACTGAGAACAACAAAGACAGTAATATAAAAGGACAGACAGGTGCATGTGTTGTCCCAGCTTTACAATGTCACGCATGCTGACTAGTTGTATGGGTTTATGTGCTGGTTTATGTATGCATATATTAAAAAATATAAAACATGGTAAATATTAACGTGAAACAAATATACAGACTTATCCCTACTAACATCTGTAATCTCAGGTTTGCAGTGGAAAATTTATCTGTAGCTCAGAGCTGATAAGTCGTGTTATCAGCTTTTTCTTCATTTCCTATTCTACCAAAATAGCACAACTGCCAACACTGTATATGTGTTTGCATGTGTAAACCTGCCTTAGACAGTATATATATGACTGTATTTTCCATTGTTTCGGAGGACCTATTTTAGTTCTGCTCTAGAGGATTAAATACTTGGCATTTTAAATTGATAACCCATAGATCAATTTTTTTTTAGTAAAGAGGCTCCACCTTAGTGGACTAGTGCAGATATTGTATCAGTATCCATACATTTTTAGATTTTAGATCTATGGATCCACAAGTGAAATAGAAGCTCAAAGATTCACAAAGGGTCTGGTGTTACTTGAGAGTTTATGAAGTCATGGTGAGCTGTGAACTTACTCTATTGGAATATCAAACTTGCAAACAAGATAGACTTAACTTATTGACATAACTATGATTTTAATGTGAAATTCAGTACTCAGAAGGCCAAATTAACTCAGGGATTTGGTCCTCTCCAAGCCTCCACATTACAATTGCAACTGTGGTATGCATTATTCATCACTTTCACCTTAATTCCTCTGTCAGAACAGATCATACTCAAAATTTAACAAAATATTTTGGATTTTATGGCCTACTCCAGCACTCTGTATAAGAAACATGAGAAAACATAAGAAACATGAGAAACATAAGAAAACTGAACTTGTAACAGGAATGAGCACATGAAAATTTTAACAGGACTGAATATAAGCAAGAAGTTAAAGTTTCCAAATTAGGTATATAAATGAATCTGCAACTTTCTCTGTGTACCTTTACTGTATCAAGACAAGACAGATGTTCAAAATCTCATTTTGCAGAAGTAAACACATGAGATGGGATTCCTCTCACGTAAATACAACCATCTAGACTTCAGGTGCCTGGTTGAACCTAGGCTCATTTTGTGGTCAGTGGAGAAAGCTGAGCACCTGCAAAGGCCAGCTCAGCCTATCTTTCTTAGACAAAGAGCTCAGGAAAGGAACCTCACTGAGTACCAAGGTCAGACATCATATTTTTAGACGGCTCAGTTCCGCTACCATTCAAATGAGTGGGAAATCTGTTTACAATATGGTTGAAAATACTGTGCATACTTCCATATTCACAGGATAGTTTCCAGGAACACATGCCTATGGACAGTCAGGCTTAGTAGGTCGTAAAACAAAATTACTGCCATTAAGTTACAAAGGAACAGGTGAAAAAGAGCTTCCAGAAAATTGGTTTAAAATGCTGCCCCTAGTGGAAACATACAGAGGAATAATCCTCGCTCATTCTGCATTGAAATGCATGGTATTAACAGTACAATATGGGTTGTTGACAGGCATAACAAATCCTATATATTCTTTAGGAAAAAAAAAAAAGATGAATGTTGGAGCAATACATATATAATAAATAGATTGACAATTTTTTGGACATATTTTGAACTCCGTCAAGTAATGCAACTGATGTGATGAAATCAAGAAAAGCAAGTAACCATGGAGCAATCTTTGCAGGAAACCTCCACGGTTCCTCTATTCTTATTTTACGTTTTTGACTAGTCTCTGCTGTCCAAAACCCAAACACAAATCTCACTTCAACTATGGTCCACTAATTTTCAGTGTTTCAACTTAAACTTTAATCAGTCTTTTCACTCTGATGTCAGCTCAGCTACATAATATGACAATAATCAGCAGTTGCTTCCATGCACTTTTATCCTGCAGCCTTGAAAAATCTATTTACTGATAAAAAATCTTAAATGACATGTATAAGCTACTGTCAAATGATAATGTATTAATCAAAATGCAGACTAAAGTGGTATCTGCTTCTTCACAAGTGTTCAGTAATAGATCTCCACTATCTAGTAACAATGATTTATACCTGTCACACTGATAACAGCTGATCTATTCATTCAATTTTCAAATTAAAAGTCATCAATATTGAAAACAGTTGGCACGATGCATGACATTTAAATCACTGTCTGCACAGAAACCATTACTCATTTTTACCATTTTTACTTGTGCTTACTGTACAGCTACCACACCAGAAGACTTGCTGCTAGACTTTTTTAAACTTCAGTTATCAAAGCAAATCAATGGAAGGTATTCAGTGCATTTCTGTGGTTAATGCAGTGAAAAGGGTCTGGCAGCAGACAATGTCTCCTTCTTTATTTATAGGGTGAGTTTTTTTTGGCAATAATAAAAATAAATTGACATGAAGTTTCTAAGCAGTATCACTA